>WOVY01006647.1:0-26263 GCA_013436015.1 Rhipicephalus annulatus
AAAACCACATATCTCTGCGCATGTAGGAACACCAGCTCCTTGGGTGACAATGCAATCTAAGGCTTACTGATACAAAACATCGCCAAGAGTGTCAATAAGGCTTCTACGATCAAACAAGTCATGCAGTCTTTATTCAGACCAACAATGACTGTATTCTGGAATAAAGGCCGGCAACCATATGCATGAATGTGAAGAGCCAGAAAACCATCAGGCGGCAGTTTATTCAACTTGTAACTGTGCTCTCTCTCAATCACTCATTCACACACCTACTGGTTTGGCCAACACATTCTTTCCCACAAGATAACAGAAGAACACAAATAACAAGCGATACGCACTCCACAAATTTGAGAGTATTCCTTTTTGTGGCACAACACCCGTTCCCCACGAGATGGACTTGTGATGACACACAATTATTCAAGTCTATAGCTTGCAACAGTAAGTTGCCTTGAACTTCTATGAATTCTTTCAACTCTTTTTCTGCAAGGAAAACTAAAACATGGTTTGAATGGCTAGATTCTTGCAATGAAATGGGAGTAAGGTTTTCTCAGCACGAGGATCATAGTACCACCAGAGCCGGTTGTCAAGGAATGAATACTTAAATCTAAAAACCTTATTCGTCCGTCGCAAGGCCATTCCACTGTCACTTCAAGGGACTTAAGACCATCGCGAAGCACATTCAACACATTAGTAGTGTCACTTTCGAAATTTTCCTATGAGATGTTAATAAAAATAATAAAATCATCCACATACCTAAATACTTTCTTGACAGTTGTCCCTTCAAGACGATATGCCACTGTTCTAACAAGTTCTGCCAGAAAAAGATTGCTCAAAACAGGCGCGGTGCAAGAACCAATACAAATACCCTGTTTTGACAAACTTTGTCTTCCTAAAGTTTGGGACCCGTTTTTAATTAAGAGCTCTGATAGTATTTTAGTCTTCATGGAAGCTCAGGGCTAAAAGCATTTTCAATTGATGTGACACACCTTTATTATTCCCTCGCCCATCCACAATTGCTAAAATGCGTTGGAAGTAGTATTGATGAATTTGGTGATGTCAATTTTTTTTCCAAGTCAGGTGTGTCCGCTGATAATTTTCTTACCTTGTAGGAATTTTATTTTAGGCCGACGTTCATCAAATGGAACAATGATATTCTTTTGCATCAACAAAGTTTTGTTTTCTTTGTATTTATTGTTAATTTGTTACCTAGAAATCAGTCTCATGTACTCTTTAACTCCAAATTTACCTTCCGATTAAGTGCTGTTATATTATGAGCACTCACCATAATGCATGTGCCATCTGCATACATCAATATTTCTGCACAGTCGATTATTTGTTGTGGGTCATTTATATACAGTATACTCTCGGTAAACGAAACCTGAAGGGACCGGGAAAGTATGTTTCATTTAACAGGAGTTCTGTTTACTGAAAAGTGAACATGGGTGCAGAATACAAGCTTGAAACCAAGCATTGCAGAGGCAATAGTTCCGTTTGAACAGTAGTTTCGTTTAACAGATTTCCGTTTACTGAGAGTCTACTGTATAAAGAAAGAAGAAGAGCACCTGAGCCTGTGAACCCCGGTAATGATATCTTGTCTTAAAGATGTTATATTATTAGTTGTTACGACCTGAAATCGATCGTCCATGTAACATGATAAATATCAAACACTACCACAACATCCACTATTTTTAAGCTTGCCCAACAGTATATACTATGACCCACTGTGTTGAAGGCTTCTTTTAAATCTAGAAAGACGACGGCTACTAGTTTGTTGAGATCCAAGGCCATATTTATTTTTTGCAATAACATGATAACAGCAGTTCCTGTTGAGAAACATGGCCTAAAGCTATGTTTATCGTGACAGAGCACATTGTACTTATCAAAAATATTTTCTTTGTTTGAAAATAACCTTTTCAAAATATGATTAATTATGCTTAACACAAGGTTTGGTCTATAATTTGCAGGGTCAGCTGGATCACCTTCTTTATGAATAGGAATGACTTTAGCAATTTTCAGAGTGGCCGAATAGTATGCCTGCACAATTGAATTATTGAATAAACGACAAAGAACTGGTCCCAGAATATGAATGTTTTCTTCAAGCAAGTTTATAGAAATGTCGCCGGGCCCTGACCCATTATTATTAGGTGTACTTAATACAGCTGAAACTACGCCATGGTCTTTATCTCACTTAAGATGAATAAATTTACTACTGATTTGGAGTGACATTAAATTTATGATTTAAGTGAGGTAAACATGCTGCCAGTGCTGGGCCGACGGTACTGAAATACAGTTAATTCTTTTTAAAAGAGGCATGCTCTGTGCAGCAATACTTGTTTTTTATATGAGATGTGACTTATAAGCAGGGTATCTCGTATGCATTTTCTTATCTACCCGTATTTTACTGAAAGCACAATGTTGTTTCTTATACCCATTTGTCTCTTATATCAGTGCCTCTTACAAAGGGGTTCGACTGTACGTGTTTAAATCTTCAACGGTGGCCATATCTACAGTAGGTGAATGAACACTTTTTTGTCTTTTTTCGTCCGACATCAATCTTTCCAGTTCATCATCCGCGATCAACTGCTTCATCGCTGCAACTACGCTACCGATGGCCGCTGATGGCCACTGGTCACTGCACGCAGCTTGCGATTGCAAGTATGGGCCTCTCTTCACGATGATCCGCAATGTGGCCACGCAGGAGTATTTGAGACATACTAGTGCTTTCGCCATCACTATTACTGGCGCGGCATGCACAATTTCGCGCGGAAATTCGTGCAGTGCTGTCCTGACTGCCAGCGGCGCAATTCATCACACTTTTTTGTGCGACTGGCAGATTGCAGCCGCTCCCATGCCCTGCCAAGCTATTTTATCACGTCGGCCTTGACCTCTTAGGCCCCCTTCCAATGACACCAGATGGCAATCAGTGGATTATAGTTGCTGCCGACCATCTGACACAATATGCCGAAACAGCCGCTTTGCCAAGCGCTTTGCCAATCCGCCTTTCTTTCTCCTTTACGAACGCGCGCCTTCCCATACTATCAACACTTTACTTCCCTATTGACCTGATGCTTCTGACTGCCCACCTGTCTCCAAAGCTGCTTGTCAAGCCGAAGAGGGCCGCCAGCTCGCCCGTATATTCACCTCGCAAAAACAGCAACGCCAGGAAACTACAGTACTTCTCTTCCAGATCCTAGCTATGTCCCAAGCTCTCTTGTGTGGCTATCTGTCCCATATCAAACTCACAGCTGCTGCTCAGGCAATCATAACCATAATGAAATCGAAACTGTTTTGATAAAATAGGAAACAGGGTGTTTCGGCCACGCTTTCAAGCATGGGGCTTGATGGCTGCCGCACCTTGTGGATAAACTCTAGTGCCATGACACAGTATGGCACTGATAAAAGATTACAGAGCAGCAAGGGCGCAGGAAAAAAAAGTTTAGTGCACAATGGCGCAGCGGTTTCACCACCGTGATTGTCAACCCATGAACACAGAACGAATACAAATGCACCACTAATTAGCGTGATTCTTGGCAGTCGTGACCTTGCGACGCGCTCCCCAAGCGACGCATCAAACCAATAGCAAGACGTACTTAAGCAACAAGGCAGATGCACACAATCAGAACCCTCAAACGACCTTCAAAGATTTCTTTTTTTGTATGCTCGTTTTGAATGGAGGGCCTAGCTGAAGCAAAAATTTGAACAAGGAGAAACAGTCTTTCCAATGGGGATGAAATGGCCCCTGGTTGTGCTGTTGCAGAGGTTTAATTTTTTCCTTTATTTATTTCAGTATACTGTCAACCCCAAATGGGGTTTTTACAAGGGTGGGTACACTTGGAGAAAAAAAAAATTAACAACGGCACTGAGATGCTACAGTGCAAATGAAGGTGAAAACGGGATCACATACATCAGTAGAATCTATACATACATTTTTGACATATATAATCAACTGATAATATACATGCTAAGCACAGAAATATACATGCGTTACAGATATATTCACTTAACTTATAGTATCGTAGGTTGCATCATGTTACATACAATAGTTACATCGTCAAACAAACAGAAATTTATTCAGGAATCAATCTGACAATGTACGAAATCTAGATCGTTGTTACAATGAACGGCTCGCTGAGTTCTAAGAATTTTTGTACAGACGTTTGTAACACCGCCGAGGCATCCAGAGCATTCTACCCACACACCAATAAGGATGAAAAAATAAAAATAAAAAAAAAAATGTTGTTGCAATAGAATTCATCAAGAGTGAGTGGGTGTTTGTGTCGGGTGATCATAGGGTGACTTATATTGATGTAGTCTGATGCCTTATTCTTGAATGAATTGTGCAAGAGCAAGTAGATAAATTTTAGATGATTAAGCTTCGATCTACTGGATAAAGAAGTGAGTCCTGCGCGTCGCAATAACTCAGTAGGTGAATCTGTGCGTCGGTATCGGTTGTAGATTAATCGTGCTGCTTTACGCGGCAGATACAGGTAGATGTGTAAGAGGACTAGACAATGTTACCATACTCTAGTATTGACCGTATAAGTGAAACATAAGCCGGAAGTTTTATCTCGAGGGGTGCGTTTTTCAAGACACTTTGAGGCAATTGTTCAAGGCAGTTGTTTGAAACGCCGTGTTTTTGTGATTTGAGCAACAGTTTTTGCTATCTTGGCAGGCATGACACATTTTTCACAACACCCCTACATCGCTTTTAGCTAAGTTATTTTGTAATAATAAAATTAGGCTACAAAAACTGCAAATATAAGTAATCTAGTGCCAAAAGAAATTATTTCATATTCCTCTCTTGTAAGATTATGCTTAGGGATCCTCTGCCTTTTCTTTTCTGAAATTTTACTTCAAAGTATGCGAAGAATATTCAAGAAATAAGAGAGAATTATTCAGTTAAATTCACACTCAATTTATTACTAAAATTCACTTCCCACTCAAAATATTGCTATCGACACAGTTCTAATAAAAAGCTGATTCACGAGTGCTTTTTAATCAGTATTTTCAATGTAACTGGCAATGACGAAGTGTGCCTTATTGAGAAAGCATTTCCATATAACATTTGTATTCTATAAAAAAAGAAAAACGTGTACTTCACCTGATAATAATACAAAACACAGCTCGACTGACCTTTTCGATGTCAAGCAGTAGTTGGCGGAACCATAACAAGTGCCGATCTGGAGGGACCTTGCGATCTTCGTCCTCGGACAGTCGCTGAACCCCCATGTCAAGGATCTTGCGTGGGTAGTTGACACTAACCACTTGCAACTTCCCCAACGACCGCTCGAATTGGACTGCCGCAGGAAAGAGGGAAATCACGCCTTTCATCAAGAGCTTTTCGCCATAAAGCGGTGAAGACACTAGATGTGATCTTGCCCATAGCAAAAATGGGTACGACCAGGCATGGTTAAGCAGCATTATAACTGTTGCTCCCGTAAACATTACTGTGTAATCCAACTAGTACTCTTCTCATCATGCATGCAATCTCAGCAAAACAACTGAATGTTCCAATCAGGCTTGCGAGAATTGTAATTTTTTTTTTTGCTTTGCAGAGAATACAGATTTCATCAAATAAATTTTAACTAAATTCTAATAGTATATATCACATGCTATAAAAAAAGAGCATGTTTGTCATGACTCGACTAACCTGCACAATATTTTTTAAAAATTAAAATGAGGCATGTGCAAGTGCCACTCCTTTTGGTTTAAAGAAAGCAAAGCGAAGCATCTTTAGTAGAAGGACTTGCTCTTTGGTAAAATACAACTGATAACCTGTAAAATACGTCTGGTTTTAAAATTTACTATACTCAGAACATACAAGCTGTTACATTGGCAGCAGAGACGCCGCCGGAGACATGAACTAGTCGGTGTCACCAGGCAGAAGGCAGCGTTTATTGACCGCTTGAAACTTATATCATGAAGGAGGAGAAAGGGGCGGAGAGAGAACAAAGAAAGAGAGGAGACATATGCACATGCTGTTCTGCGTCCACTTCGGCAACCGCTGCCATTTCAACAGAAGCTGAACGAGCTTCTAAACTAAACAATTCACGTGAGGCTAATGTGTTCCTTTAACTTGAAATAGGGCTTCGCAACAGTGCAGACTTCCCCTAGATAGGTGTATTCACTGTTAGGCATCAGAACAATGCAGTGAAACCACCTTTACAAAAAAAAAAAAAAAAGGCATGCATGCGTGTATGTGCATGTAGACATATATACATATATGAGTTCATATTGAATAGAACCCAATTAAAATACTGTAATATTCATATGAACATTCAACAACCTCAAATATTTCCAGAAGCCTTGTTTCAATGAGTTTAAGCTACCAAGTACAAATAACAAGAGTAACAGCTCTATACGGCCAAACAGTCACAATGAAAAACAGAAACAAGTATGCATCTCTCCAGGTGCATTCACACTGAAGGCGGGGCGACCAAAGCGGGGAGACCTTCCTCTCCAAGTGGCAAAAGCGGGCAGATAATGAAATAGAAAGTGCGATTGCTGCCGTAGCAATTTCTTGCCGCCCGTCTAGGCTCACCGCTTTGCCGCAGTCAATCAGAACTCTACGCAGCGGAGGCGCAGTGGTAATGCTGGTGTACCTTTGGAAAGTGTGCAAAAGCACGAGAAGGACCAAAAGTGGCACGCAATGATGGGATTTTCTCATTATTGCTTGAAAATGTGTTTTTTGTTATATTTATAACAACCGATTTATATCAATTTAATGAAATCATTTAGTTTTGATAACTTCTCAAGATCACCATGCAAAATGGATGCCACAAAAGCAACTGAAACTTCTCCAGTATATGATTGAAGTTGACTAAATACATTCAAAAAATCCATTGCAGCATTACTTCAATTAACAAAAATAAATTGATGTATATCACAATGTTGTTTATAATGACCAGCGTGGATCACTTTGCAAGTCCTTAACTGTAAAAAAGGGAAAAAATAAGCGACAACACACAATGCACTCTTACACCAGCAGTTGACATTTCTCCTCCAGTATGAGCTTCTTGATGTTTACCAAGAACAATCAGTGTAATATTATTTCACTTACACAAAGAAGAATATAATAGATAGCGGGCATGCACTTCACATCTACAAATAGCGGCAAACGCACAAGAAAAATCTAATGTAGCTTGGAAGAGAAACACAGGACACCAACAGGACAGCACTAAGCATTGTGCTAGAGAGGCTAGAAAACTAAGCGAGCACAGATTTTGCCTTCTCGACAGGTCTGTCTGGCGAACGTTGTGTCTGGCCATGGCACCACCGGCGTTGGCAGTGACATGCCAAGAAGAAAGCATGTCTGATGCAGAGTTATAAGTCTGATCGGTTTAGTGAGCACCCATATTTCTCAGTAATGTGCTATGGTTGCTTACATTGATTGAGCGGTTACCTTGGGTAGATGTGGTGCTGGCATTCTGCGCAACTGAGAGGACATTTCTATGTCAGCGCTGCGTGCTTACTTATTTTTGTGTGGTTTTTAACACGATCTTTGCTGCTGTACACGATAAGCTGTGATTCCCAAGTCAGTGGTACATTATACATTGGTACAAAACTATTTTTTCTAGTCTCATTCAAGTCACACCAAAAGCGCCGTGACTTCCCTAGCGCATGCATAGACTATTTTACATGAGACATCTGGGCACCGCCATCTTGGGCTGTTAACGTTGATTCACACCGGCTACTAGCATCGGTCGCGCGACCATTTGCGACTAGCGACCAAAAAGCGACTGATGTTCACACCGGCAGAGGCTGTAAGCGAGTAACTGGAAGTCGCAAAACCGGAGAGTCACGTCCGGATCTCGTTATCAGCGAGAACTTTATAGACCGGTGCCGATCAGATGATCGCTGCCAGCTGATTGAGCGAAGCAAACCGAGCCCGCTGCATTTATTGTTTTCGTCCGTTCTTGCACAGCATTTCCAGCAGCTTCCAAGAGTTCGATTCAAGCGAAGAATAAGAGATTGTCATGGCGCTAATGCGTTATGCCATGGTGTCAGCCTCGGCAGCACAGAAGCCTCAAAAAAAAAAAAAAAAAAAAAGCCGGTGGTGGGTGTTACCATACCTACGCACGCGAGAGTTGGCCCGCTATGCAAGCCGCCTACCTCCCGAGCTGCGCTGAGACGAAGAGGAATATTCCCGAGAGTGGTACGTATTCAGAAATGCTCCTTGAATTTAACTTGACCTGCCACAGCCTCCAATGCAGCACAAATGCGTCTCGAATGCGGTGTATTTAGTCGGAGCCAAGGCATGAGGCACAAACGCGTTAAACGTGCTGCATTGAAGGCGGTGGCAGGTCAAGTTCAAGACAAAAAACTATTCCAAGTACGAAGGAAGATAGTGCACAATCCATTTTCTTTTTATTGTGATGGTGTTAGCTTCTTGTGAATGCAGCCACGTAAATTCGACACTTTGCTTCAAGCTGCTCAACCCTGCCATATCAAAGTCCAAGTACTCCGTGGTAGCCATGGTACCACAGACCCAGAGAAAGGCACTCGTTTGTATATGGCAAAAGGAGGCCAGCGCAATAAAAAAACAAAAAAACCCCAAAAACCCAGAAAATGAACCTGCATATAGAAATGCTGGTGTCTCTTCTGGGCGTCGCCGATTGGTTCTAGAAGTTTTGCGACTGCAGTTGCACGACTGAAAATCGAGCAAGACGCGACCAGCCAAAGCAGTTCTTTTCGACTGTTGGCGACCAGTCGCAAATGGTCTCGCCACTGCTGCTAGTCGCCCGTGTGATTCAACCATGGGTCATATTGAGACATGAATTAATAAGGGCATAATGCATCATATGCATCAGCACAACAATGTTCATGT
This sequence comes from Rhipicephalus annulatus, assembly GCA_013436015.1. NCBI lineage: Eukaryota > Metazoa > Arthropoda > Arachnida > Ixodida > Ixodidae > Rhipicephalus > Rhipicephalus annulatus. The sequence goes on from WOVY01006647.1 coordinate 8,825, forward strand.
GTAAGCTTCAATAGTAACACTGTTCAATTAATAATGTTCATGTGTATGCGTCAATAGTAACACTGTTCAATTATTTGATGAAGATAGAAAACACAAAGGCTAACAGCCATATATGGCGAAACTCAGACCCTTCCGTAAAATGGTCCATAGCCATCGACGATGGCTCAGTGGCGAGCAGTGCTACGCAAAAGTGGAGTCAGCCATGCCCACATCTGACTATGCTGTCTCTGTCTGATTGAGACTGCTGGAAAGAAACATGCTGGCACAGAATCTTGAAGCCTATTCTCCATGCACAGAGTTAAAAAAAAAAAAAACTATGAGTGTTGGGTTGTGCGCAGTCGACACTTCCAGTGCGATTCAAAAGCAATGCAAAAACAGAAAATAGCAACAACAACAAGTTCACACTTACTTTATGTATTGCACCTGTGCATTCTTCTTTTAGTGTCCATTTCTGTGCCTAAGTAGCGTGCGGCAAGCGTAGAGCTGGGACAGCTGTTTGTTCACGCTTGTCTGGTGTGTTCTTGTTGTGAGTCCTTCATGAGTTAACAGCACGCTAAAAGTATCTAGTTCTAGTTGCGCGCTGTTCTTTGTGTGATATTCTGATTTCTAGCAATCATATTGACTGATGCGCCCTCGTTCACATAAATGACCACTTAAAAAAAATGGAGGAGGGCAAGAGCACCATATGGTGCCACTAACAACTGTTTATTACCGCTACACTTACCGAGTATGTACACATTTTTTTTTAACCTTGTTTATCGTTGCACATGTGCAACATCACGTAAGAAATGGAAAGTACTAATAGTAGGACTTACAGTAAGTGCATCAGCGTAAACGTCATCTGTTATTTTCATTCCACTAACAACTGAAGTATGTACAAGAACTGCAAGTGCATACTGAAAATTAAAATTATTTCAGTCATACGTGCTTCCTAGTGTTAGTATTGCGCAACCTAATCAAAATTAATCATACCAACCAACATAGGAGTCCACACACTAATTCTTGTTGTTTTTCAAGAACAGCTACCACAGAAACATTATCTGCCACTAAAAAATATACTTTCTCCTGTATTTTTTTTTCTCATGGCTACGACAATTAGGCAGCACACCCATTAATTGCAACATATGGCCTACAATAAATGCAATGCGGCACTTACTTGGCGTGTAGCTTTTGGATTCTGTGCGCACTCGTTCTGGTCGAATAAACTTTGGTTTGTCACCATCCCCTCCACCAGAAGACTCTTGTCGTTCTGCCTTCCTTTTGGTGAACATCTACACAGCACGACATTTACAGAAAAGATAAGGAGAAAGAACTTATCAGAAAAAAATTCTTTAAAAAAATTTTTAAAAACAACAAATTGTGTACAAGATGAAAACAACATCTCTAGAGTGACTCCTCAAAAGGTGCATACACGAGGCAAACGAAGAGAGAAGCAACAGCATGCCCGCACAAAACATGCAACAATGTAAGCCAGAGAAGCAGCCTTTGCAAAGATTCGCTCAGGGTGCAGTAAACTGCAAGTTAAGTGACTTATCAATTTGTGCAGTGTAAAAGTACCCACTATGCATCTGTCAGGCAATACATTCCCACACATTTTGTTCACGAAGTGTCTGATTATGATATAGATGAATAGGTGAGAACCTTTAAAGCACCCCCTGCTTATGCAGTTTTTATGGCGAAATGTCAGGTGCAGCGTTCGTACAGCTAGTTTAGCATTTGGATCAATTTTTGAAGCAGAAAGACGTCACAGGGTTCATAGCACCTAAGAGAAGCGAAATTTGAGGGTTTTCAAGGACTTTCACGGATCTAACAAATACTTTTCAAAGACCTAAAACAACACTTGGTTGATTGATTGATATGTAGGGTTTAACGTCCCAAAACCACCATATGATTATGAGAGACGCCGTAGTGGAGGGCTCCGGAAATTTCGACCACCTGGGGTTCTTTAACGTGCACCCAAATCTGAGTACACGGGCCTACAACATTTCCGCCTCCATCGGAAATGCAGCCGCCACAGCCGGGACCTGCGGGTCAGTAGCCGAGTACCTTAGCCACTAGACCACCGCGGCGGGGCCTAAAATTACACTTGAAACTCCGGAAAATGACAACTTTTACAGCATAAAAATTTGTACTTTATTTCACAGAAGCAAAACCAAGTACATTTGAGCAATCTTTTTTTAGCTAACAAAGATTTAACATTATTTATCAGCTCCATCTTTTTTGTTTATCACAGGCTTTAAAAACCATGTTTATGGCTTGCTTGATAATTTAACACATATTGCACTACTAATTTAAAACATATTGCGCGCACGCACGCACACACACACACACGCACACACACACACACACACACACACAAAGAACCTCTTTTTGGCAGTGGACTAGAGATTAGGTTCATGAAGCTCTCTTTTCAACTTCTCATCCACTTCTGTAAGTTCCAAAGTCTTTTTTTTTCTCTTTGCCGTTTTCTCAGACTGCTAAATGACGGTTGGCACCACGAATGCAGTCATGTTATCAACTGTAGTCACTTTTGTTCTTTCAATGTGTTTCGTACTCTTCATGTGACTTTTAAGGGCAAGACTCTCCTGTTGATGACATGTCAAAGCCCAATGTGACTTTGACGTATTTAGTGCAATCCACTCTCTATAAGACTGTTCGAATTTGCACTTGCCTGGCATAGTTCTACCATAAGCTACGCGACTGCGAAAATGCTCCACACTTGCACAGTCTCCACAAAAAAGGAAGGCTTAGTTCTGTCATCATTGCTGTAATAACATGATTGTTACCACAACACTCCAATATGGCTTGAGAAACTGATTGGATAGTTTGTTGGCTTAAGAACACAGAGCTGTCAGGCGCACAAGAAAATCCACTAAATTACGGCTGAGCAAACTTCCATTGACAAAATTCAAAGACTTTTAAGGACCTCAAACAAATTTAAATGTTTTCAAGGCTTAGAAAATGCCATTTCAAATATCGATGGTTTTCAAGAGTTTTAAGGACCGCTACGAATCCAGAGTCAGTTTTGAAGCATGTTAGGAGCAGGATGAACTGTGTTTTGAAGCATAGAATTTCTAAAATTTTCAGTGAATATTGTTTATAGTGACCATATAAAAAATGCTGCTGCAATGCAAACAAGGACACAGGGCCAATATCTAAAAAGCAGCCATTAATCATGTTCTTAGCACGAAATAACATTATGACTTCACTGCAAATAATATGTGTGTTGAAGTGAAGCGTTAGTGATAAGGCAAGCATGGGACATATGGGTTCCGCAAAAAGTCAAAAAGAAAAAAATGCTGACCAGGAAACTATAGCAGTCTGAAAATTAAAGAAGTTAATGAAAAGTCATTGTGAATGAAAATTTATTGTTGGGAAATTTCTGCATGGATAGTGCATTTCACAATCATCCCAACTCGCTGTGGATGATGCTCCACCGAGTAACTCTCCTTTCTCTTTCAAAGTCTTCGTTTTGAGCACTCACTCATGATTTTCCAAATATTATGAGTACAGTTACTGACTCTTCTTTGTCATCTGGGCACATCATCATTTACACAACTTCCTTCTCTGTATATATAATCATCGCGTGTGAGCCAGAGCTCTACATGAATAAAGTTGTGCCTCACAAGTAGTGGACGGTGCTTTTTGTTCTTCCAGTCCTTTAACATGCTCTCTCTGGTGCTCCACTAAAGTTGTTGCGTACTACCACCTACCAGGGTCACTCTAGACAATCCTGGATTGTCCAATGCTGCCGCCTGACTGCAGCCTCTGCTGCTGTTCTCTGGCCTACATGTTGACGACATTGAAGACTGGCTAAAAAACTTTGACCTCGTCAGCAACTTCAACAGGTGGGACAATCCTCAAATGATGCGGAATGTCCCCTTCTACCTGTCTGCTGTCACAAATACCAGGTTTTTGAACCATAAACCAGAGCACAATATTCAGAAAAAGTCTTCTAAAAAATAATCCTTGCACAAAAAGAAGTGGTATAAAAAAAAGGGTCAGTCATCAATCCAAGCATAAAGAGGAGGGATGCTCTTTTTCAAGAAGACAAGTCCACTTGTTGAAACGCTCATTTAGCAATATTCCATGTTCACGCATTTTTCACCTTAATATTTGTCAAGGTATAACTTACCGTTTTTTCTTTAGAAAATCGGGGGGGGGGGGGGGGGTAATCAAACCCCCTTTTCTCCAACAATTAACACCCCTCGAATGAGCCGCAATTGACAGGGTTTTTCCATAAGACTGGGCGCAGGAAGGACGTATTATTACGCAGCAAGCTCGAAGGACTAATGGAACTACATCTGGTTTGTTTCCCATCAATAATTTACAGTTTTGCATTGCACTGTGGACTTCACGAATCTACTGCATGGCGCAGTTAGGTAGCCCGTGAACAGCGAGAAATTCCCGTGGCAGTGCTGCTCAAAGTTCGTCAATGTGCGATTTGTGAACAGCGGCCGCAATGAGCACAATTTTATACAAGTGGGAGGGAATCAGTCTGGCATATTTATTTGCAGCTGATTGATGACAACAGTGACTGTTCTAATGCAGTTCAGATGCATGAGATCAGTTGTTTTTGTTTTTTGTTTTTTGTGAGACACCGCGTTACGTCAGTTTACACAACGATTGCTTAGACATGATGCGGCGATGGCGTAGTGGTTAGAGCATCCGCCTCGCATGCAAGAGGTCCGTGGTTCAAATCCCGGTACCGCGCAGTTCCCAACCGGATTAAAAAAAAAAAAAAAATCCGCGTGTTGATAGAACTGCATTAAAAGGCCTGGGGTGCGGCCTTACCGGCAAGAAGGATTGGCCACCCTGGTGCAGTATCTGGCAACTACCTCCCACATGCTTACGTCAAATAACTCACGGCCCTCAGTCCCCAGCAGCTGCGAAGCAACTGACCACGGCGGCGGTCAGATCTGCAGCGCAGCAGAGGGTGCTAAGAATCTCTGGATCCGGACAGGCCGCCATTGAAACCTGAACTTGGCAACGTTTAACGCTAGAACCTTATCTAGTGAGGGAAGTCTAGCTGTACTATTCGAGGAGCTAGAGGGTGTTAAATCGGATATAATAGGGCTTAGTGAGGTTAGGAGGACAGATGAGGCCTTTACCGTGCTACAGAATGGGCACGTCCTTTGCTACAGGGGCTTGGCAGACAAAAGAGAACTGGGAGTGGGGTTCTTAATTCACAGAAACATAGCTAGCAACATGGAACACTATAGCATTAATGAAAGGGTGGTAGGTATCGTAATTAAACTGAATAAAAGATAAAACATGAAGGTAGTACAGGCTTACGCGCCTACATCCAGCCATGATGACGCTTCAGTTGAAAGCTTCTATGAAGACATGCAATCGGCAATGAGTAATGATGATGATGATGTTTGATGTTTTGTGGCGCAAGGGCCGTTTCACGGCCAAAGAGCGCCAGTTCATTTTACTAAAAATATGGACAATGATTGTGATAAGCGGCTGTATAAGGGCCATAAAATTCCTCGCAGTAAGGCGGGTAAAAACATACAAGTAATAAAATCATGACCATGCCGTGAAAGGTGTGTGTGGTGTGAATAGATGACAAAAGTTGGTGATAATAAAAGACGATGGTGGATATGTATGGCATTAGCACAAGTGCCTCACTCGTTCATACCCTTGCGTCCAAGGGCCGTGAGGCATGTGCTTTCTTGTGTAGCCACCGCAGCAAAAACCTCTCTGGAAAGGTCATGCTACGGTATGCCCTGGTATATGACATGAAAGCTATGAATTTCTTTTAAAAACGCTAACAATGATTTATGACTAAAAAGCGGTTCCCTACCGACAAACATTGCAGGGTGTAAAGGTATATGTTGTCGGTAGAGTAATGGAAAATGTTGTTTTCTTAGAGTTTCTAAGTGTTCACACTGAATTAACATGTGAAGGAAGGTTAAGGATTCACCACATCTATCACATAATGGTGGATCGCCACCAGACAACAGATATGTGTGTGTCGTGTATGTGTGTCCTATCCTGAGTCTCGTTAGTGTTACCTCTGTATGACGCGATTTCGATACGGGCAGCCAATGACCAAGGTGTGGCTTAATAATGTGTAGTTTGTTTTGTGTGTGTGTATTCCACTTGCTCTGCCAGTAGTCCCTGAGGTTTCGTTTGAGAGACGGCTTAAGATCGAGGGCCGGGATTGATATGGTTGTAGGGGCAGTGCTTTTGTGGACGGATGCAGCGAGCTGATCCGCCCTCACGTTGCCTTGAATCTCATGGTGCCCTGGCACCCAACACACTACAACATGTTGTTTCAGTGTGTAGAGTGTGCACAAAATGGAGTAAAGTGAGATGAGGACCGGGTTTTTTTGTTTTTTAAGACTGTGCAGAGCCGTTACCACACTGAGGGAGTCTGTATAAATTACTGCTTTTTGTATGTGTAATTGTTCGATGTGTTTAGCTGCCACAAGTATCGCGTAAGCTTCCGCTGTGAAGATACTTGTGCCTGGATGTAGAGGGCCAGCATCCGAAAAAGATGGGCCGACAACAGCGTAGGACACAGAGGAGTTGGACTTGGAGGCATCTGTAAAGAACTCAGGACGTGTGTATTTGTCTTGAAGTTCCAGGAAGTATGTTCGGATATGGGCAATAGGCGCATGTTTTGTAACTTCAAGAAAGGACACATCACAGTCTATAGTCTGCCATTGCCACGGTGGCAGATATGCTACAGGAGCCATTAAACTGTGTTCAAGTGAGACTCCAGTTTCCTCAGCTAGACTTTTCAGGCGAACTGAGAGGGGCTGCCTCATCGAAGGCCTGTTTTGAAACAGAATGGAGCTTGACAAATCATTAATAGTAGAGTATGAGGGGTGCTTCTTATCTGCTTTCACCTTAAGGAAATAAACAAAGGACATGTAAGTTCTCTGCAAATGAAGCGACCACTCATTTGACTCAACATAAAGGCTTTCTACGGGGCTGGAGCGAAAAGCACCCGTAGAAAGGCGGATGCCCAAATGGTGCACGGGGTCCAGCATCTTCAAAGCACTTTGTGTTGCAGACTGATAAACAATGGCCCCATAATCTAAGCGGGTGCGAATGAGGCTTCGATACAGATTCATGAGACATTGTCTGTCACTACCCCAGGTAGTACGTGACAACACTTTTAAAACATTCATGGCTTTTAAACATTTTGTTTTTAGATACTTGACGTGCGGTACGAAGGTCAACTTGTTGTCCAAGATTAATCCTAAGAATTTATGCTCCGCATTGACAGACAGACGTTGACCGTTCAATTTAATGTCGGGTTCTGAGTGCATGCCTCTCTTTCGGGAGAACAAGACACACGTGCTCTTTTGTGGGTTCAGTCGGAATCCGTTTTCCTCTGCCCATTTGGAGACCTTGTTTAAACCTAACTGAACCTGTCGCTCACACATTACCAGATTGCAAGATCTAAAGCCAAGCTGGACGTCGTCGACATATGTACAATAAAACATATTGCGAGGGATGGACAAGTGCAAGGAATTCATCTTGATGAGAAAAAGTGTGCAGCTAAGTACACCACCTTGTGGCACACCTGTTTCCTGGACGAATGTTTGGGAAAGAACCGTGCCCACTCGGACACGGAATGTCCGGTTTGACAGGTAACTTTCGATTATGTGAAACATTCTTCCGCGCACGCCAAGGTGGGACAGGTCTCTTAGAATTCCGAAACGCCATGTTGTATCATAAGCCTTTTCGATATCGAGGAATACAGAGAGAAAATATTGTTTATGGACGAAGGCATCCCTGATCTGTGCCTCGATACGAACAAGGTGGTCTGTGGTGGATCTACTTTCTCGAAACCCGCACTGAAATGGGTCGAGCAAATTGTTTGTTTCAAGGAAATGTACAAGTCTGCAGTTTATCATTTTTTCGAAGATTTTGCACAAGCAGCTTGTGAGTGCAATAGGCCTATAACTCGAAGGTAAAGAAGGGTCCTTGCCCTCTTTCAAAATGGGAATTATAATAGCCTCTTTTCAGGAGTTAGGGATAGTGCCAGAAAACCAGATAGCATTGTACAAACAAAGTAAGGTTTTTCGTGTTTCGATCGGTAGGTTTTTTAACATTTCATAAACGACACGGTCAGAACCTGGGGCAGAAGTAATGCAGGAGTTTAGAGACATTCGCAGCTCAGCTAGACTGAACGCTTGATTATATGCCTCGTATCCAGTGCATTTGTGTTCGAGTTTCTGCTTTTCTATTCTTGTTCTGTATTTTTGGAAAGTGTCAGTATAGTGGGATGAGCTGGACACCTGTTCGAAGTGTGCACCGAGGAAGTTTGCCTGATCTTCCAAGGTGTCACCCTGAGTGTTTACGAGTGGAAGTGTGTGTACTTGTTTTCCTGCTATCCTACCGACCATGTTCCAGACTTTAGCTTCCTGTGTGTATGAATTGATTTCTGACAAAAACTTCTGCCAGCTTTCTCTTCTGGCCTGCCGACGCGTTCTCCTGCCTTGAGACTTTATTTTCTTGAAGGTGTCAAGATTTTCGGCTGTCGGTGAGTTCCGAAGCAGCCTCCAAGCTCTGTTTTGCTGTTTGCGCGCGTTTCGGCATTCAGAGTTCCACCATGGCACACGCCGTTTTCCAGGGTGTCCATTTGTTTGTGGGATGCATTTTGTTGCAGCATCAATCAAAAATGCTGTGAAGTAGTTGACAGCAACATCAATGTTCAAAGCACTTATGTCATTCCAACCTAGACGAGCGATGGTATAAAAGTGTTCCCAGTCGGCTCTGTTTATGAGCCACTTGGGAACACGTGATGGACACTCAGTTACTGTATTTGTGCTCAAAACTATGGGGAAGTGGTCACTTCCGTACAGATTACTGACGACTTTCCACTGGAGTAGAGGCACAAGAGATTGGGATACTATGCTTAGGTCTATGGAGGAGTAGGTGTTATTGGCGAGATTATAATAGGTTGATTCTTTTCGATTTAGGAGACACGCGCTCGAGGAGAGAAGGAACTGTTCAATCAGTCGACCTCGCGCGTCATACCGAGAGTCACCCCATAGCCTGCTATGCGCATTAAAGTCTCCAAGGAGAACATAGGGCTCCGGAAGTTCATCAATTAAAGAGTGTAAATCACGTTTTTGCAGCTGATAGCTAGGAGGAATGTAGATAGTGCAGATTGTGATCAGTTTATCAAAAAGAACTGCTCGAACAGCCACTGCCTCAAGGGATGTTTGGAGTTGTAAGTGTGTGCATGCAATTCCTTGATTCACAATGATGGCAACACCTCCGGATGATGTCATAGCATCAACACGGTCCTTTCGGAAAATAACGTATTTACGAAGAAAATTTGTGTGTTTTGAATTAAGGTGTGTTTCTTGTACACACAGCAATTTTGGTGAGTGCTCATGTAAGAGTTCTTGGATGTCGTCAAGGTTTCTGAGAAGGCCCCTGACGTTCCATTGTATAATTTGAGTGTTCATGGTGAATGTAAAATAGTGCTGTGTGTACGAAAAGCGAGTGGCTGTTTAGACAGGGAGTTTGAGTTCACTTAACAGGGCCGTCACCAGGCCCTGTTATCGGCTTTTTTGTTTTCTTGGCGCGCTCCAAGGAGCCACGCCGCTCTTTTGCCACCAAGGGTGCCGACGTATCCATTGCCTCCTCAGAGGCACTGGGTGCCCGCACATGCGAGCTGGTGGTTCGGGTTTTAGGCCTCGCCTGGTGAGGGGAGGCCTTGAGACCAGAAGACCCTGGAGTCTCCGGCCTCGATTCGCTAGGAGGCGGAGTAGACTGAACTACTGCCGCCTTGGGGGCAGGTGCCACAGCCGTCGGCTCGCTGTGCGCTGGGCGAAGGGGTGGCAAGGGCTGGTGCGGCGGTGCCCCCTGACGCGCCGCATCAGCGTATGTAGGTCCATAGAATGGAGCGACTCTTCGCCGTGCTTCCTTAAACATAATGTTCTCCTTCACCTTCAATGTGATGATTTCTTTTTCTTTTTTCCAGTATGTGCAGGAGCGCGAATATGCGGCATGGTTTCCTTCGCAGTTTGCACAGTGTGGCGGTTGTTTGCAGTTCTCGGACACGTGGCCTAGGACTCCACATTGTGCACAAGTCTGGCGACCACGACAGGTTTTAGAGCCATGGCCATACCTCTGGCATTGGAAGCAACGACGAGGGTTCGGTATATACGGCCTGATAGATGTTTTCATGTACCCTGTTTGAATGGAATCTGGTAGTTTACTGGATGCAAATGTATTAGGTGTTTCGTTGGTATTTCCTTATTATCTCTTCTGATAATAATTCTCTGTACATTATTGACATTTTGGCTCTTCCACCCTTCCAAAAGTTCAGTTTCGGTCAAGTCGAGTAAGTCTGCGTCAGATACCACTCCGCGAGTGGTGTTCATAGATCTGTGCGGTGTTACGGTGATCGGTACGTCACCAAACGTTGAGAGGCTGTCTAGCTTTACAAACTGTGTTTTGTCCCGAATTTCTAGAAGAAGGTCTCCGCTAGCCATTTTGGTTACTTTGTATTGATTGATATGTAGGGTTTAACGTCCCAAAACCACTATATGATTATGAGAGACGCCGTAGTGGAGGGCTCCGGAAATTTAGACCACCTGGGGTTCTTTAACGTGCACCCAAATCTGAGTTACTTTGTATCCAGCCCCGAGAGTTTCAGTAAGACACCTGGCAACTACGAAAGGAGATACGGTCCTGGCTTGCTTTCCGGTTTTTTCGCAGTGAATGACGCGGAAGTGGGGAAAAGTGTCTGTTGGCTGGTTGAAGAAATTTATGTCGTCGGTGCGTACCCGCTTTAGGCCGGTACGATCAGACAGAAGAGGGAATGCTCCATGCATGCCGGTGTTATTTTTTTTCAGCAGCATTGGCGGCCACCCACCACGGAGCCCAACAAAGGGACGCTGCAAGTTTGCAGGTGCTGAAAGCTTGCAGACGTCAGCCGTACAACACTGCCATAACCCAATGCGCCTAGACCAAGGTAGGCTATTTGCACAGGGTTAACCCTTGCCGCCAGGAAAAATGGAAGTAAACAGAAGAGAGTAGAAGACAGGACAGATAGATAGTGAGTGATAAAGACGAAGATGTAGGCAGAGAGAGATAGGAAAAGGCGACTGCCGATTTCCCCTGGGTGGGTCAGCCCAGGGGTGCCGTCTACGTGAAGCCGGGGCCAAAGGGGTGTGTTGCCTCTGCCGAGGGGGCCTTAAAGGTCCAAGCACCCAGCGTCGGCTCAACCCCCAGGATCCCCTTTTCCCCGGACACGGCAAGCCACGCACGGCTAGGCGTGGGAGGGAGTCGAAACTCCCCCGTTAGCTCGGGTCCGTGGTGTCGCTACAAACCAAACGCCTACTTGCGCAGGCGCCCCTGCGGGGGGCAATGAGTAAGGTAAGAACACAGTATACTATAGCGATGGGTGACTTTAATGCAAAGGTAGGAAAAAAGCAGGCTGGAGACCAGGCAGTAGGAGATTATGGCATCGGTATTAGAAACGCCAGAGGAGAGCTACTAGTAGAATTCGCAGAACGCAATAATTTACGGATCTTGAATACCTTCTACCGAAAACGAGAAAACCGCAAGTGGACATGGAGGAGCCCTAATGGCGAAAATAAGATTGAAATAGACTTTATAATGAGTGCACACCCTGGAATCGTGCAGGATGTGGAAGTGATTGGCAAGGTAGGATGCAGTGACCATAGAATGGTACGGTCTCGAATTCGCCTAGACTTGAAGAAGGAACGACAGAAACTGATACGCAAGCATATTTGCAAGGTGTTTCAGCGCGCGACCAAAGGAAAAAAGGACAGGGTAGACAGAAAGAGCGCTGACTTCCAACTAACTTTATTTCGCAGAGTGGCAAGAATTTATACGTCTAAAAAGGAAGATTACAGAGCATGAATGTAAAAAACAAGCCCAATCTACACACCAGTAACAGCACATGTGACAGGTCCTCTAATGCCTCAAAGCCCAGCCAGATAATCGCGTTCAGCCTGGGATAAAGCAACCGATGAAGTGCTTACGCATTTATCTCCCAGCACGTGTATTTTTTCTGCTTCGATAATTTCTCGGGTGAGTTGCTCCCTGTGCCTTGCCAATATAGAGCACTGATCAAAGAGGGGGGTGCACCCACAATCTCGGCAATGAATGCCAAGGTGCCCTTGTACCACATTGTGCACATTGTTTCGGTGTTCTCGCAGGCGGTCGTTTATGCACCTGCCGGTTTGGCCGACATAGACGCACCCACACGTCAGTGGAATTAAGTACACGACTCCCACTGCGCATGGGACGTAGCATGTCCTGTGCGCGACAGAGCACGCGGCAGAAGTTGCGCGAGGTGTATTTACCCGTTTGCAAAGCTTCTGCAATTTTTCAGGTGCTGAAAAAACAACAAAAACGTTGGCGGTGCAAACCGGCAGGTGCATAAACGACCGCCTGCGAGAACACCGAAACAATGTGCACAATGTGGTACAAGGGCACCTTGGCATTCATTGCCGAGATTGTGGGTGCACCCCCCTCTTTGATCAGTGCTCTATATTGGCAAGGCACAGGGAGCAACTCACCCGAGAAATTATCGAAGCAGAAAAAATACACGTGCTGGGAGATAAATGCGTAAGCACTTCATCGGTTGCTTTATCCCAGGCTGAACGCGATTATCTGGCTGGGCTTTGAGGCATTAGAGGACCTGTCACATGTGCTGTTACTGGTGTGTAGATTGGGCTTGTTTTTTACATTCATGCTCTGTAATCTTCCTTTTTAGACGTATAAATTCTTGCCACTCTGCGAAATAAAGTTAGTTGGAAGTCAGCGCTCTTTCTGTCTACCCTGTCCTTTTTTCCTTTGGTCGCGCGCTGAAACACCTTGCAAATATGAATACGCACCAACTAGCCCAAGCTTCCACTCTTGTGATACGCAAGAAGCCAATCAATCAGCTAGCACTGAGAGGGAAAGTACAGGAATTCAGAGTGTCGCTGCAGAACAGGTACTCGGCTCTTGGTGAGGAAACCAACCTTAGCGTAGATACAATGAATGATAATCTGACGAGTATCATTACGGAGTGTGCAGTGGAAGTTGGAGGCAGGGTAGTTAGACAGGACACTGGCAAGCTTTCCCAGAAAACGAAGAACCTAGTTAAGAAGCGTCAAATCATGAAAGTGTCAAGTACAACAGACAAAATAGAACTGGCAGAGCCTTCAAAGTTCACTAATAGACGTAACGTATGCGATGTAGAAGGTATAACATGGAGAGAATCGAACACGCTCTGAAAAACGGAGGAAGTGTCAAAGCATTGAAGAGGAAACTTGGGATAGGCAAAAGTCGGATGTATGCACTAAGGGACAAAGAAGGCAAAATAACTACCAATATGGATAGGATAGTTAAAATAGCGGAGGAGTTTTACAGAGATCTGTACAGTAGCCGAGACAACCACGACCCTAATACTATAAGAACAAGCAGTAACCCAGATTACACCCCACCAGTAATGATAGAAGAAGTCAGAAAAGCTATGGAGAGCATGCAAAGGGGCAAAGCTGCTGGTGAGGATCAGGTAACATCAGATCTGCTGAAAGATGGAGGACAGATTGTGTTAGAAAAAACTAGCCACACTGTTTACGAGGTGTCTCCTGACAGGAAGAGTACCAAAGTCTTGGAAGAACGCTAACATCATCTTAATACATAAGAAAGGAGATGACAAGGACTTGAAGAATTACAGGCCGATCAGCTTGCTCTCTGTAGTATACAAGCTATTTACAAAGGTAATTGCTCAAGCTATTTACAAAGGTAATTGCTAACAGAGTAAAGAAAACATTAGAATTCAATCAACCAAAGGAACAAGCAGGATTTCGAACAGGCTACTCAACAATTGACCACATTCATACTATCAATCAGGTAATAGAGAAATGCTCAGAGTATAACCAACCACTATACATAGCCTTCATAGATTACGAGAAGGCGTTTGATTCAGTAGAAATATCAGCCGTCATGCAAACACTGCGGAATCAGCGCGTAGATGAAGTATATATAAACATTCTGGAAGAAATCTACAGGGGATCAACTGCTACCATAGTGCTTCATAAAGAAAGCAACAGAATACCAATCAAGAAGGGTGTAAGGCAGGGGGACACAATTTCCCCAATGCTATTTTCCGCGTGCTTACAAAAGGTGTTCAGAAGCCTAGAATGGGAACAGTTAGGGATAAGAGTCAATGAAGAATACCTTAGTAACCTGCGCTTCGCCGATGACATTGCATTGCTGAGTAACTCGGGGGACGAATTGCAACTCATGATTACGGAGTTAGACAAGGAGAGCAGAAAGGTGGGTCTTAAAATGAATCTGCAGAAAACGAAAGTAATGTACAACAACCTCGGCAAGGGAGCAGCGCTTCGAGATAGGTAATATTGCACTTGAAGTTGTAAAGAACTATGTCTACTTAGGGCAGGTAATAACCGCAGAGCCGAACCACGAGATTGAAGTAACTAGAAGAATAAGAATGGGGTGGAGCACATTCGGCAAGCACTCTCAAATTATGACAGGTAGATTGCCACTATCCCTCAAGAGGAAGGTATATAACAGCTGTATCTTGCCGGTACTTAGCTACGGAGCAGAAACCTGGAGACTTACAAAGAGGGTTCAGCTTAAATTGAGGGCGACGCAGCGAGCAATGGAAAGAAAAATGGTAGGTGTAACCTTAAGAGACAAGAAGAGAGCAGAGTGGATTAGGGAACAAACGGGGGTTAAGGATATCATAGCTGAAATCAAGAAGAAGAAATGGACATGGGCAGGGCATGTAGCGCGTAGACAGGATAACCGCTGGTCATTAAGGGTAACTGACTGGATTCCCGGAGAAGGGAAGCGGGTTAGGGGGAGACAGAAGGTTAGGTGGGCAAATGAGATTAAGAAGTTTGCGGGTATAAATTGGCCGCAGCAAGCACAGGACCGGGTTAAACTGGCGGAACATGAGAGAGGCCTTTGTCCTGCAGTGGATGTAGTCAGGCTGATGATGATGATGATGATGCTTAGACATGAACAAACAGCGATCGCACTAGTGCCAGTTGCACTCTTCGTGGGTATTTAGCTTAATTTGCAATACGCTTACAAAAAACAATGCGCAGTGCATTTAAAAGGCATTTATTTTTTTTCCGCCAAGTATCGAACAAGCTTATGCACAACCAAACCTTCATTTGCGAAGAGACACCATTAAACAGTGCAGTGCGGATACGTTGCCGCTTGGCCACAGTGGCTACATTACAGGGCAAGTGGTGACTCATAAATGCAAAAAATATCTTTTCTACTTGTTGTCATAAATGCCTTTATAGAAGAGACTATCAATAGCAAGCTAAACTTTCAACAATGAAGACACATGTGGGTGGCACAGAGACTTTCGTTAAGCTAAAATGAGTAATGACAAAAAGGCATGCAAAAAGCAAGCGCATCACTAGTATAGAGCAAGTAGAGGGCATTGGCTTAATTATAGAGTAGCTCTAGCCGAGTTTGTTCCCAGACCAAGAATATTTCTGGGCCATAAATGATCCGATGCCGTGCAAACAGATGGATTAGTGAACTCTGGCGCAAGCTGTACCCAATTATGTGCAGCAAGGCACAGCGATATGGAATGGTATCAAAATGGCACAATTGGTGCAGTTGGACCACCACTGCTGGTGTGAATCATCTCTTCTGCCATGCAATACAAGGCCTATGAATGCAGTTCTTTGCAAAGTCTGACGGCTGTATTGGATTCCTTTGCACTAAGTTTTTAATCATTAGCAAGGCTTGTGGAAATTGAAGCTAGCATGCCGCCATTGGATGGGCTTTGTCGTCTATTTCTGCTGTTCTCATGTCTTAACACGACCCTCCCCTCCTCCGCATAATCGGCTCTAGGAGAGCGGGAGTGACGTTGACCCCTTTCATCAGGATGTCGACTGTGGTACTGCGCTCGGCCTCTCGAGACGTTTCACGCGCGCTCGCGTCGGGAGTCAGCCAGAAGCTCTCTGGGATGACGAAGGGTGAGCATGCATTTCTTTTCCGTCCATCGGTTCCCTGTGTTTGAGGCTCGCCTGGCCTTCCCCAACATCGCCTTGCTACCGCGGCAAATTCTCACCTTTCGTAGCCCCTTTCGAATGCGAGGCCGAAGAGCGCTGCAGTATGTTTGGACGTGGTCCTATTACGCTGACCCATGACTCCCGAAGCGAACGCGAGTGAAATTTTTTTCTCGCTCGAGCAATCGGGCCCTGTTGTCCAGGATTGTGAGAGCAATGCAGCATAGTCGCGAGGAAACCGTTTCCTTCAGCGGCGTGTCACTGTGAACCCCCTTTGCCCATGGAGATGTGCTCAAGCACCATGTGTTGTACTTCTCGCCAGTGGCGTGGATGAGCCTCGTTTGCTTTCCCGCCATCCTTTTGCAATAAACTCTGTACTGCGTTTTTGGTGTTGCCATAGGCAATAAGTTTTGCGACCTGTTTCAGAGCAGTACTGTGTACATGCCAAGCTCTGCTCGACGCCTTGGCTCTCCGAACGTGCGTGTGTAGCGGCGTTAAGTCACGCGAGGGCAATGGTTAACGCGGCTCTGCAGCTCGCCAAGGCCGAATCCACGCTAGTGGCCGTACTCCTTTGAGATACGTGTACACTACACTGGCACTTAACGCGGTATCAAAAGCTCGAAGCTTTTGACTGCTCTTGGCAAGTCAGTTCGCCTGTACAATTTTGGCTTGTCGCAACATGTCTGCTTCGCGGGATTTTTGTCCACTGTGCTTTTGGAAGATGCCGCGTTGCACAACGAGGCCATTGCCTTTATCGACGGGCACCCTTCTGCACCAGTCTATGTCGTTGCCTCCTGTAGTGCTGGAGCCTCGAGGCACCTATCGGCTCCTTTTGGAGATGGTGCGCCGTTTCGGAATGAGCCCATTGCCCTACCGTACAGTACACACGTGTGCTGTAGGAAATAGGGGAAAGAGACGAAGCAAGGGTAGTGGGGAAGATGCATTTCGGACTCCAGTGTGGAATATACGCTGTTTTTGAACGGAATTGCGCGCAGCGCTAGTAAAGGCTATTGAGAAATTTCCCGCATCGTAACATAGAACCGAAAACTGCACTAGCCGACTCAGACACTGCGACGTTTGCATCAACACACATTGCACTCCGACGGCAGTCTTGTGCCAGGTGTCCCTTGGCGGTGCACTTGAAGAAAGAACTATCAGATGTGAGCAAGCTGCGCTTTTCTGCCAAGGCTGAGTCGGCTAGTGCAGTCTGCAGTCTTCAGTTCTATGTTCATAGGCTGAACAGAAAACGCAGGACGTGAAAGAAACGTTTGTACCTATTGTGAAGCACACTGGCAGCCGGAAGCGATGGAGGCTTGCGGAGGCTCTGAGCATATTGTTATGGTTGCGAATAAGAGCTGGAGTCGAGATCTGTGCCCTTCTCTCACGGCATTCCACTTCGATGCGAAAGAATTGAAGCAACCGGCTCATCTCCTCTTCT
>WOVY01006648.1:0-88192 GCA_013436015.1 Rhipicephalus annulatus
TTAACCGGTCCTGTGCTTGCTGCTGCCATTTATACCCGCAAACTTCTTAATCTCATCTGCCCACCTCAACCTTCTGTCTCCCCTAACCCACTTCGCTTCTCTGGGAATCCAGTTAGTTACCCTTAATGACCAGCGGTTATCCTGTCTATACGCGCTACATGCCCGGCCCATGTCCATTTCCTCTTCTTTTATTTCAACTATGATATCCTTAACCCCCGTTGTTCCCCTAATCCACTCTGCTCTCTTCTTGTCTCTTAAGGTTACACCTACCATTTTTCTTTCCATTGCTCACTGCGTCGTCCTCAATTTAAGCTGAACCCTCTTTGTAAGTCTCCAGGTTTCGGCTCCGTAGCTAAGTACCGGCAAGATACAGCTGTTATATACCTTCCTCTTGAGGTATAGCGGTAATCTACCTGTCATAATTTGAGAGTGCTTGCCGAATGTGCTCCGCCCATTCCTATTCTTCTAGTTACTTCAATCTCGTGGTTAGGCTCAGCGGTTATTACCTGACCTAAGTAGACATAGTCTTTTACAACTTCAAGTGCACTATTACCTATCTCGAAGCGCTGCTCCTTCCAAGGTTGTTGTACATTACTTTCGTTTTCTGCAGATCAATTTTAAGACCGACCTTTCTGCTCTCCTTGTCTAACTCCGTAATCATGAGTTGCAATTCGTCCCCTGAGTTACTCAGCCATGCAAAATCATCGGCGAAGCGCAGGTTACTAAGGTATTCTCCATTAACTCTTATGCCTAACTGTTCCCATTCTAGGCTTCTGAAAACCTTCTGTAAGCACGCGGTAAATAGCATTGGGGAGATTGTGTCCCCCTGCCTTACACTTTTATTGATCGGTATTCTGTTGCTTTCTTTATGAAGCACTATGGTAGCAGTTGATCCCCTGTAAATTCTTCCAGAATGTTTCATATACTTCATCTACGCCCTGATTCCGCAGTGTCTGCATGACGGCTGATATTTCTACTGAATCAAACGCCTTCTCGTAATCTATGAAGACTATGTATAGTGGTTGGTTATGCTCTGAGCATTTCTCTATTACCTGATTTATAGTATGAATGTGGTCAATTGTTGAGTAGCCTGTTCGAAATCCTGCTTGTTCCTTTGGTTGATTGAATTCTAATGTTTTCTTGACTCTGTTAGCAATTACCTTTGTAAATAGCTTGTATACTACAGAGAGCAAGCTGATCGGCCTGTAATTCTTCAAGTCCTTGGCATCTCCTTTCTTATGTATTAAGATGATGTTAGCGTTCTTTCAAGACTTTGGTACCCTTCCCGTCAGGAGACACCTCGTAAACAGGGTGGCTAGTTTTTCTAACACACACACAACACACACATATATATATATATATATATATATATATATATATATTCATCTTGATTATTAGCTTCGTTCCACATTTTATGTAGCCAGCCAAAAATAAGGCTTCTTAGTTATCTTCACCCAGCTTCAGAAACCGATAATACCACTATGAACAGTGGCACAAGTTCGGCTGCTGCTGCATGAAATGACATATTGAACAATTCACAAAATAAATTTAACAGTTACAGTAAAGCATAGACACCTGCCATCTTAGGCTTAAAAGCAAATTTTGCTGGTTTTCTATGCCGTAATTAGCAATAGTTATGGTAATACGTACCGCAGGGGAGCCTGCGCAAGTAGGCGTTTGGTGTGTAGCGACACCACGATCCCGAGCTAACGGGGGAGTTTCGACTCCCTCCCACGCCTAGCCGTGCGTGGCTTTGCCGTGTCCGAGGAAAAGGGGATCCTGGGGGGTTGAGCCGACGCTGGGTGATTGGACCGTTAAGGCCCCTCGGCAGAGGCAACACACCCCTTTGGCCCCGGCTTCACGTAGACGGCACCCCTGAGCTGACCCACCCAGGGGAATCGGCAGTCGCCTTTTCCTATCTCTCTCTCCCTACATCTTCGTCTTATCTCTTACTATTTATCTGTACTGTCTTCTACTCTCTTCCGTTTACTTCCAAACTTCCTGGCGGCTAGGGTTAACCCTGTGCAAACAGCCTACCTTGGTCTAGGCGCATTGGGTTATAGTGGCGTTGTACGGCTGGCGTCTGCAGGTTTCAGCATTTGTAAACTTGTAGCGTCCCCTCGTTGGGCTCCGTGGTGGGTGGCCGCCAACGCTGCTGAACAACAATAAGGAAGACATGCATGGAGCGTTCCCACTACTGTCTGATCGTACCGGCTTAAAGCCGGTACGCACCGATGATCTCACCAGAGAAGGGTTGGCCACCCTGGTGCAGTATCTGGCCACCCTCTCCCGTAGCAATTCGTCAATTAACTCACGGCCCTCAGACCCCACCAGCTGCGGAGCAACTGACCACGGCGGCAGTCAGATCTGCAAAGCAGCAGAGGGTGATAGGAATCTCTGGATACGGACAGGCCACCATTGGAACTTGAACTTAGCAACGTTTAACGTTAGAACGTTATCTAGTGAGGGAAGTCTAGCTGTATTATTCGCAGAGCTAGAAGGCATTAAATGGGATATAATAGGGCTGAGTGAGGTTAGGAGGACAGATGAGGCCTATACTGTGCTACAGAATGGGCACGTCATTTGCTATCGGGGCTTGGCAGACAGAAGAGAACTGGGAGTAGGGTTCCTAATTCACAGAAACATAGCTGGCAACACAGAGGATTACTATAGCATTAATGAAAGGGTGGTAGGGCATTGTAATTAAACTGAATAAAAGATACAAAATGAAGGTAGTACAGGCTTACGCGCCTACAGCCAGCCATGATGACGCTTCAGTTGAAAGCTTCTATGAAGACGTGGAATCGGCAATGAGTAAAGTGAAAACACAGTATACTATAGTAATGGGCGACTTTAATGCAAAGGTAGGGAAGAAGCAGGCTGGAGACCAGGCAGTAGGAGATTATGGCATCGGCACTAGAAACGCCAGAGGAGAGCTACTAGTAGATTTCGCAGAACGCAATAATCTGCGTATTTTGAATACCTTCTACCGAAAACGAGAAAACCGCAAGTGGACATGGAGGAGCCCTAATGGCGTAAATAAGAACGAAATAGACTTTATGATGACTGCACACCCAGGAGTCGTGCAGGATGTGGAAGTGGTTGGCAAGGTAAGATGCAGTGACCATAGAATGGTACGGGCTCGAATCCACCTAGACTTGAAGAAGGAACGACAGAAACTGATACGCAAGAAGCCAATCAATAAGCTAGCACTGAGAGGGAAAGTACAGGAATTCAGAGTGTCACTGCAGAACAGGTACTCTGCTCTTAGCGAAAAAAACCAACCTTAGCGTAGATACAATGAGTGATAATCTGACGAGTATCATCACGGAGTGTGCAGTGGAAGTTGGAGGCAGGGTAGCTAGACAGGACACCGGCAAGCTTTCCCAGGAAACGAAGAACCTAATTAAGAAGCGTCAAATCATGAAAGTGTCAAGTACAACAGACAAAATAGAACTGGCAGAGCTTTCGAAGTTGATTAATAGATGTAAAGTATGCGATGTAAGAAGGTATAACATGGAGAGAATTGAGCACGCTCTGAAAAACGGAGGAAGCGTCAAAGCAGTGAAGAGGAAACTTGGGATAGGCAAAAGGCGGATGTATGCACTAAGGGACAAAGAAGGCAAAATAACTACCAATATGGATAGGATAGTTAAAATAGCGGAGGAGTTTTACAGAGATCTGTACAGTAACCGAGACAACCACGACCTTAATACTATAAGAACTAGCAGTAACGCAGACGACACCCCACCGGTAATGATAGAAGAAGTCAGAAAAGCTTTGGAGAGCATGCACAGAGGCAAAGCTGCTGGTGAGGATCGGGTAACATCAGATCTGCTGAAAGATGGAGGACAGATTGTGTTAGAAAAACTAGCCACTCTATTTACGAGGTGTCTCCTGACGGGAAAAGTACCAGAGTCTTGGAAGAACGCTAACATCATCTTAATACATAACAAAGGAGATGACAAGGACTTGAAGAATTACAGGCCGATCAGCTTGCTCTCTGTAGTATACAAGCTATTTACAAAGGTAATTGCTAGCAGAGTAAAGAAAACATTAGAATTCAATCAACCAAAAGAACAAGCAGGATTTAGAACAGGCTACTCAACAATTGACCATATTCATACTATCAATCAGGTAATAGAGAAATGCTCAGAGTATAACCAACCACTATACATAGCCTTCATAGATTACGAGAAGGCGTTGGATTCAGTAGAAATATCAGCCGTCATGCAGACACTGCGGAATCAGGGCGTAGATGAAATATATATAAACATTCTGGAAGAAATCTACAGGGGATCAACTGCTACCATAGTGCTTCATAAAGAAAGCAACAGAATACCAATAAAGAAGGGTGTAAGGCAGGGGGACACAATCTCCCCAATGCTATTCACTGGGTGCTACAGGACGTTTTCAGAAGCCTAGAATGGGAACAGTTAGGGATAAGAGTTAATGGAGAGTACCTCAGTAACCTGCGCTTCGCCGATGACATTGCATTGCTGAGTAACTCAGGGGACGAATTGCAACTCATGATTACGGAGTTAGACAAGGAGAGCGGAAAGGTGGGTCTTAAAATTAATCTGCAGAAAACGAAAGTAATGTACAACAACCTCGGAAAGGAGCAGCGCTTTGCGATAGGTAATAGTGCACTTGAAGTTGTAAAAGACTATGTCTACTTAGGGCAGGTAATAACCGCAGAGCCTAACCACGAGATTGAAGTAACTAGAAGAATAAGAATGGGGTGGAGCACATTCGGCAGGCACTCTCAAATTATGACAAGTAGATTGCCACTGTCCCTCAAGAGGAAGGTATATAACAGCTGTATCTTGCCGGTACTTAGCTACGGAGCAGAAACCTGGAGACTCACAAAGAGGGTTCAACTTAAATTGAGGACGACGCAGCGAGCAATGGAAAGAAAAATGGTAGGTGTAACCTTAAGAGACAAGAAGAGAGCAGAGTGGATTAGGGGACAAACGGGAGTTAAGGATATCATAGCTGCAATAAAGAAGAGGAAATGGACATGGGCCGGGCATGTAGCACGTAGACAGGATACCGCTGGTCATTAAGGGTCACTAACTGGATTCCCAGAGAAGGGAAGCGGGGTAGGGGGAGACAGAAGGTTAGGTGGGCAGATGAGATTAAGAAGTTTGCGGGTATAAATTGGCAACAACAAGCACAGGACCGGGTTAACTGGCGGAACATGGGAGAGGCCTTTGTCCTGCAGTGGACGTAGACAGGCTGATGATGATGATATATATATATATATATATATATATATATATATATATATTATATATATATATATATATATATATGACCACGTTACACACCACACATTTTCTTCTCTCATATGGACGAACGAAGACGAACGGAGGAAAGCGCGACGTGCTTTCTCAGTGTCAGCGTCGCCGTCGACGGGAAGCTACCGCGGAGACAAAAGAGAAGAAAGCGGATGCAAAGCGGCGACGTCGACAACATAGTTCTACACCACAGGCTACGGCTAAGGAAGCAAAGGCTAAGCGCGAAAAACGCCAAGCTGACGCGCACTTGAGACAACTTGAAGTGGATGCATGGTGGCGATACCGACAAGAAAATTCTACACCAGGAACGATAGCTAATGAAGCTGTGATTATGATATCAAAACGTAATCCGGAACTTGGAACCACATATCAGCTATAAAGAAGAATCACCGCTATATCACAATCGGTCTCAGTACTATCTCTTTGAATAAAAATATTTATCAGTATCACAACCACAATCAGTCTCAGTACTATCTCAACTTTAATCAGAATAATCACCTCCGAAGGCTTCGTGCCATAATTATCTTCAAGCAGCTTGAAATGCAGTGATTTTTTTCATCTCACCCAGCTCTAGCTTCACTTGGTCGTACACAGGAATCGGAATTCTTCGAGGTACACTGAGAGCACATGGCTTGGAATTTGGCTTGAGATGAATAGTGTACTCCTCTCCTACGGTGCCAAGTCCATCGAAGATATCCTGGCTACAGGGGATGTCGCCTGCAGAATCAGCTGGCTCGTCAGGACGCTGTGCGCCGTCGACAAATTTCACGACTCCCAATGCGAGGATAGCAGGGTAGCATAGTAAAAGCGTAGACTGCGAAGGCATGACGTACACTGATTGTACGCAAGTGCGGGTCTTCCACTCCAAAGTCTATAGCTTTGAATTGGCCTGGCGCATTCATATGACCCTCCGGTTTGTCGAGTCGAGACGGTACACCCGAAAAAGGGCTCGGAACGACGGTGACTCCTCCTCCTGAGTCAAGCCCCCGAACTTTGGAGGCAAATTTTGATATCGCTGACTTGCTCGCTTGCTGGTAGCAACGTCGACTGCAAACGCATGAAGAGGGCTGGCGCTGCGGCTTCTAAGGCGCGACTTGGAAATAGTACAGCAGCACCGCCACAATATGTCAAGCAGCCTAGCGATAGTGCACTAGAAACCAGAATACGTTTTGAGAGGCAGGTACATAATTTGTCGAACAGGTGCACAAAATCATCGGCGCTAATGTCTACCGGTGCTATCGTTTCTAGGCTTAGAATGGATACCGCCGCTTCGTGCCTGGCGCTCTTCTTAAACAAGGCGTGGGAAATGTGACTAATTTTATTGATACATCACACAAAAAGTTATACTGAAAAAAAAACGCAGTAGCATCAATAAATACAGTAGCGCTTAGTGCTACGTGTGCAACTAAAAGAAACCATGCAACAAATGATAGCGTGTCTGCAGTGAATAACTGTAGACATCATGTCGAAATATTCAACTAGCTCTGTTTGAAAGCCTTGATATACCAACAGCCATACTTGATTACCTAAAACTATATCGCTGTACGCCTTACGCGACTACTGCTCAGGCACACACTGTACTTCTGCATAGACGCCAACCTTGCACTAGACTTCACATTGTGGGATTGCCTTCTGACAAATCCTTCAGCACGTACCCGTCAAGGGTGATTGTGCAATTGTGAGAGCACGTGAGAAACAAGCAAAGGACGTCGGAGAGCTCCACTGATGAAAAAAAAAGCAGAACCAAGGATCGCAGCTTCGTCATTGGTGATTATGTGCATGTTAAGTTATCTGCACTTCACGGCAAGCAGTCTTGACCATTTTCCACACCCAAGAAAATCATTAGAAAACGTAAAGCAGAATCACAACTCTTCGAAGATGTGGGCATGTATGGAACGCACCTAAATTAGCCGCAAAAATAAATCTGGCACCTCTGCTCTTAGCTGCAAAATGAAATTAGCCAAAAAATGAAATCCGCACCTCTGCTGTTATGAACTACGTGGTCTCTCCATCTAATCAGTCATTTAGTGCCCCACAACCTTAAACATCTGAAGCATATCGCCATAAAAAGCTGAGCATAAATTATCTTAATATTATCTGTATATCTGATTATGTGCACGTCTCAACCAATCTGTCCGGATTTGATGCACGGATAAGAAGAAGGAAACGTAAGATAGACTGCGAAGAAATTGTAGAGCTACGTTAGACAGTAGAAGATAACTGTGTGTGTGTGTGTGTGTGTGTGTGTGTGTATGTATGTGTGTGTGTGTGTGTGTGTGTGTGTGTGTGTGTGTGTGTGTGTGTGTGTGTGTGCATGCGTGTGTGTGCACGTGCGTGCGCGCGCGCGTGTGTGTGTGTGTGTGTGTGTTTACGATAAGGGGATATGTTATCACGAAAGACTGGTGGATATGACCAAGGACTGGTGCAAACATGATAATCATGAGATGCATGTCATGTCTATACCACATGACTATGTCACGCTCATTATGCGCTCGCGGCCATTTCGGTAGCTTCACGTAAACATAATTTGGTATTACATGACGTCAACGGATGAATAAGGTGTATGTCTGATGCAAACATAATCGTTATATGATATGCATGTCACGTAAGAACGTGACAACTTACCACACTCATGATGTGCTCGTGGCCATTTCGCTCTCTTTACATACAACAAGTTTGTTATCACGTAACGTGAATATACGACGAAGGTAAATGGTGCATCCAAACATGATATTCATCCCATGCGTGTCATGTAAAACATCACTGCATGCTGCGCTCATATCGTCCTCGCGGCCCTTTCGCTTGCTCCACATATATCAAATTTGTATTGCATGACGTGAATGAACGACTAAGGCAAAAAACACGACAAAACATGATAATCGTGATGTGCGGGTCCTGTAAACTTTTACTATACATATGCTACGCTCATAGCGCGATCGCGACCGTATCGCTGTATCCACATATACCAAGTTTCTGACCCGCAGGTCGCGGGTTCGAATCCCGGCTGCGGCGGCTGCATTTCCGATGGAGGCGGAAATGTCGAGGCCCGTGTGCTCAGATTTGGGTGCACGTTAAAGAACCCCAGGTGGTCAAAATTTCCGGAGCCCTCCACTACGGCGTCTCTCATAATCATATGGTGGTTTTGGGACGTTAAACCCCACAAATCAATCAATCAATCACATATACCAAGTTTGGTAAAATGTGACGTGAATGTACGACGAAGGTAAAAGACGCGTTGAAACATGATATTCATGACATGCGTGTCATACAAATTATGACTACATGCTACGCTCATAGCGTGCTCGCAGCCGTTTCGCTAGCTACACATAACAAATTTTGAAATCACGTGACGTGAATAGACGACAAATGTAAGTGACATATCACTAAAGATAATAATCATGATATGCGTGTCATGTAAAACATGACTACATGCTATGCTCATAGCGTCCTCGCGGCCCTTTCGCTTGCTCCACATATACCAAATTTGTATTGAATGACGTGAATGGACGACTAAGCCAAATAACACGTCGAAACTTTATAATCATGATGTGCGTGTAACGTAAAACTTGACTATACATATGCTATGTTCATAGCGCGATTGCGACCGTTTCGCTAGCTTCATGCATATACCAAGTTTGGTAACACGTGACGTGAATAGAAGACAAATGTAGATGACGCGTCTAAACATGATAACCATCACATGAAAATAGTGTATGGCAAAATTTACGTTTACCTCGCAACGTTTTGCTTATTTTATTGTGACATATCAACCTTCCTCATTCGTGCTTTGTATATCACTGATACCCACTGTACGTGGGATCTGCCAATTTTTTAATAATGTTATTTCCGTAACACAGCCAATATGTGAATTCCTCCTCTGACACGTTGTCGTTGGCTTGAAACGTTTGCGAGCGCTCGTGTCTCGCTTGTTTAAACTTCGCTACACTTCATAACTGTGTTCACGCATGCATCATCAGCCTCACGTTTGCATCTCAATAAAAGAACGACGATGTCACGCTGAAGTCCTCTCTCATCACGTCGCTCCTTCGAAGCATGATCTTGTGCTATAAACCATGCACCTATATACGGTACCACGTGAACTAAATAGATGAGTGTGTCTTCGCCTTTTTGGAATGTATTGTTTTCTTAGCAGGTACCGTTAGCCCTATAAATGCATAATTGCACAATAATTCACCTATTTCTCTAATAATTGTCATACCATTATATTATTGCTGAATGTTACAGCCACGAAGGTTACTTTTTTTCGTGGTTGGCTGATAAGCATTCAATATATTACAATGACTACAACGCCACATCATCCAGTAAGTGTTATCAAAATTTTTTGCCCATTCAAGACATGATCACTCACAGCCGCATCGCGCTGTAATAAACATTCTCCTTATAAGTGAATTTCAGGTGTCATTTTGTTGCATGTATTACATGTGAATTGATACTTCTATTAGAAATTTTCAAACAATAAACTTTACGAACAAGTGTTCTGAAATTGAACGCAGATAGGTACTTGCGATATTATCAGAACCTCCAGGTGTCCACTATACCAGTGGCGTAGCCAAAAAATCACACCGGGTCCGAGGATTTCTCCCCCCCACCCGCCTCGCCAAACTTCTTTTTTCATGATGTAAAGGATACGAAATTGCACACGACCGAATCTCCCTGCCCAGCCCACCAGTTCTCATCAAAAGGTGCCCCCTCCCACACAAATAATTTATCTCACACGCCCCAGCAGCATGCACTCTCCTGATAGTGTCACAATCTCGATATGATGTAAATAATTTAACTAACAAAACCAAATGATTGAGTACTAATGTATTTATTCATCTCACAAGAAAAGAGGTCCTGCAACTTGATGCCTACATGCAGAAAACGCACTCGCTTCACAATTACGCATGACATAGCCAACAAATAAAGTACATCACGTAGAATCATTCACTTCCGAAACTGCAAAAAGCTACTTGGAGACCCTGTGGCTGATTTAAACCACAGTCCTTCCTGCGTTGACTTGCACTCAAGACGAGCATGCACCAAGTGCGGCTTTCAGCGTATCGTCTTCACGTTCGCTGAAAAGCGGGTTCGCCGTCCGACTCAACGGCCTCTGCTACGCTTTCGTCCAGTGGTACGGGTGCCACTTGAAGCGAGATTTTCTCCTCCTCCATTGATTCGTCGAAGTTGTCAACGTATGAGGTCACAGTGATGGAACTCTGAGGCCTCGGTGGAGAGGGCGTCGGGCTCCTACTTTCTCTTTGAAATTCTCCCAGCTCTTCAACAATCAGATTGTCGCATACGTTTCCTTCCGACACATTAGTGAGATTCATGACTTCCATAAAGTCATTACTTACTGATTCGGTATCAGCGTCAGATGCTGCATCGGATCTTGGTTCAAGCTTCAAAACAGTTTGGAGGTTCCGCAGGTCTCCTAGGTTTCTTCGGCCAGCGTTGTCCACCGCGGTGTGAGTGTTTGGAGTCGACGTGTGTTTGCGATGCATTGCTCAATGCGATTGAAGACACAGTTTTTCGTCAATGGGGATTTTGCTCGCCTGATGCTCTTTTCTGGGACCTGATGATGTTGAATCCACAATCATGGCTCGTACCCATTAAGGGAAATCAGCCAAGAATCGATGTCATAATTCAGTGAGACTTTTTTTTCCTATTCAATATCGATTTCTCCACCAGAGAAAAAAGAAGAATAAAAGGTAGAATAACAAAAGGCGTCAGTCCAACTTCGTGTACCATCACATTTTCAAGGACACTGCGTGCACATAATTTAATTTTCCCAAATGTAGAACAAAATTTTAGTTTTATTAGCGACAGTACAACTCAACGAGATGGGCGGGAGTGAATGCTTTGCTTAAAAATATATCCACGTCATAGCCTGTAGATCATAACAATTCCTTGTCAGCGTACTCCAATTCATGTACGTTATGAAACATTGCAATAAAATCGGAATTATCGGCTAGTTAACGCTTGGTTTTCCATTCTCTCTTTTATAGGAAAAAGAAGCCACACATGCTTTAGAAAAAGCTTCTTTCCGTTTGTGCCCCGCCGCGGTGGTCTAGTGGCTAAGGTACTCGGCTGCTGACCCGTAGGTCGCGGGTTCGATTCCCGGCTGCGGCGGCTGCATTTCCGATGGAGGCGGAAATGTTGTAGGCCCGTGTACTCAGATTTGGGTGCACGTTAAAGAACCCCAGGTGGTCGAAATTTCCGGAGCCCTCCACTACGGCGTCTCTCATAATCAAATGGTGGTTTTGGGACGTTAAACCCCACAAATCAAATCAATCATTCTTTCCGTTTGTTTCGGGCATTGAGCGGAGATGACGCATGACACAATGCAATAAATAGGAAAATACACACCGCCAGTGATCACAATATTTCAGCAGGACAACAAAGAAGACATACGCTGATGTATAGTTGACGCTTGGTCTTAATGGGCCTCTCACCAGGCTCTCAAAATACAAAAAGCACACTATTCTTGACTAAAATTTCTCGTCCTTCTTGGCGCACTACTGCGACGTAGACAGTAGTGCCGGTGACGTCTACAGCGTACATGCTCTTGAATCGTTTATATATGCGAAATATCACATGTGATTTGTCTTCTGAAATACTTTTCCATGCCGCCGCCCATTCATTTTTCCTTGTATCGCATGAATATTGTGCACAATCAACTCATCAATCTTTATTTTTTGTGTTTACAACTGCACAAGCGGCGATAACAGCGTGCAGCGGAGAAGTGCGAAATCCTGATCGAATCTAGCACTTAGTGCTGATATTGTTCATGTGCATTCAAGAACTAAGGGGCGAGGAGGTTACATCATGTGTATGAAGAAGAGGAGAAAATAACCACCTCGTCTTTAATGATTGATATAATATTTATGGTGTTTTACATTCTAAAACCACGCTATTATTATGAGATACGCCGTAGTGGAGGGCTAAAAAAAATTTGACCACCTGGGGTTCCATAACGTGCAACCAAATTTGAGCACATGGGCCTACAACATTTCCGCCTCCATCGCAAATGCAGCCGTCGCAGCCGGGATTCGATCCCGCGACCTGCGGGTCAGCAGCCGAGTACCTTAGCCACTACACCACCGCGGCAGGGCAAGAAATGAGCCCCCTCGTTTTTAAACGCGATGTGGTGCGTGGCTCTTTAAGTTCATGTGAATTTATGCTTTCATGAAGCGCGAATCGAGATATCTTATTAATTTTACCATATTTTTTTTATTTAGCTCGTTTCACAGTATTCACCTTGTCAATGAAGGCTCCCTGGGCGCCGCCATAAGCCCCCCTGGGCTGTTGTTAACACGCGTGCCCTTCCTCCCCCGCCGCGGTGGTCTAGTGGCTAAGGTACTCGGCTGCTGACCCGCAGGTCGAGGGTTCGAATCCTGGCTGCGGCGGCTGCATTTCCGATGGAGGCGGAAATGTTGTAGGCCCGTGTGCTCAGGTTTTGGTGCACGTTAAAGAACCCAAGGTGGTCGAAATTTTCGGAGCCCTCCACTACGGCGTCTCTCATAATCAAATGGTGGTTTTGGGACGTTAAACCCCACATATCAATCAATCAATAAAATTGTGCCCTTCCTCCAAAATATGCAGGGCCGAAGCTGTGACTTCAGCTTTTTTAGCCTGCGTGGAATATATTTTTGGAATAAACTTGGTTGAAATGCAATATAATTAAGATGACTATAAAGCTAAGAAAATTTTTGGCATTTGGAGTCTGTATGTCTGCTTTATGACACAATATTTTCTATTCAAACTGATATGCACAGAGGATGCCCCTGTGTTTCACGGCCGAGCATAAAATGGTACTTGCAATCGTAAGCCTTGATAAACTGACTGATGAAAAAAATGTGGCTGATCCCCCTTTCTAAGAACCAGTTGAACAGGAAAGTGAAACGCCTCTTGACAGATGTTGTTGAGCATTTTTGTGCATTGTTTCGTCACAAGCGTGGAGGAATGAATGCCAAAGCAACAAATTGCGAAGTCACTAGACTAACGCGGCAAACAGCACGAAACGTGTAGCGCACAGCTCAAACAGAAAGCATGTACAAAATGAGCATACACAGGACGAACACACACGACGTTTACAGCTCGACACCTGAAGCACACTGTTCAAACAGATAGACGCATCAAACGAACGCACAAGCATACACAAGACAAGTGCAAGCGATTGCACGATTCTTACTTATTTGTGTGTGAGCAGCTTGCTCCTTTCCTAAACGCGGCCACGGCAGCAAGGGAGCTGACCTTTTTGCTCTCATCGATCGCGAGTCTGATTAGCGCGTGTGTAGGAGAGACCACCACGCTTCGTGGAGGCGGCACGCATCGTAACTCGAAAGTAGTGTGCAAGCCCAAAGCTAAAGCCTGCGTACCCAACGCGAACCCTTCACGCCATCTCGTTACTGATGACGAAAACGCGCTGAAGTTGCGGAGTTCCGAGAATCGCCAATTGGTATAATGCGTATCTAATTGGCTTGCTGTAACAGTTTTGAAAACCCATGCCCCGTGGCCTAGTGATCAGCGGCCTTGCGCGGCACAACGAAAGGTTGCTGGTTCGATGCACCGCGACAGAACCATTCCTACTCAATTCTTTAGTTTTTGCAATCTGTTATTATATATTTTACAGTGTCATATATATGACGGAAATACGTCAGCGGAGCAGTGGTGGACCCTGGTATAAAATACTTTCATGTTAAAAATGAGCACGCATGGAAGTCAATGTGTGCTCTCCAACAATTCTTCTTTGAACAGAGTAGTAAACATTTATAATGCGATGCCAATTATCTACACTATCATTTTCTATGTGTGAATTGCGAACATATTACGCAGGTGAATTTTCTTTTACCTTGGTTACTCTTGGAAGAAGGGTAAATCAGTTCTATTTCAAGTGAGTTTAAGTCACGATGACCATGCAAGCCATAGGAGGTGTACATTGACCGCTCTTCCCTATAAATCGGTAATGACCACCACCCGCGTTCTTCGCGTTTGTTCACATTCATTCTAAGGAGATGAGAGTGCTATCTGACTCAATTAGACAGGCCTTGCCTCGCTTCAGTTTATTGGAGGAAGAAAAATCACGGCATATCCACGCAGTGAATGATGATGAGTTGGGGAAGGTCCGGAGGTACATCGGTAAATCGTGAAGCCTCCGGAAATGTGGCCCAGTCGATCATCATGTTGAAACTTGACAGCCACTTTGCACAGATTCGCCGCTGCTTCGTCGACTCTCAGCTCAGGAGTGTCCTGCCGGCGCTCCTGTGGAGCTTTGGTTTCGCGGGCTTTCATTGCAGCGCGTGCTGCAGCCGCTTTTCGAGCCCTGCGCTCCGCTGTCTTCGTCACTCATACTCGATGCATACAGATTGTTTGAATGATTCTTGAAAAGAGGGGATAAGGCACCTAATTTCTGTCTGCCTCTTCGGCGACACAGAGCAGTGCCTTGTAAGGGACGGGGAAGATGAATAAATAACAAAAACGAGCTATAGGGTAGCAGGAGGAGACGTCATAACGTCACAACAGGGGAAGGAAAGATGTGAGCCAGAGTCCTGTAATGGGTGTTTAAGTGGTAGGGAATAACGTCTGCCCCCGTAAAATGAGTCTGGGCTGCCTGCTGAACGCTGTGAGGCAGACAGTACGCATCGGGTGTTCCGGAGGTAGCGAGACGCCCTCCGCGCGCGGTGCAGCGAACAGGGAGACGATGAGGGAGCCCTGCGGGGACCTTGGCAGGCAAAGCGTGTGGGGCAGAAGATGGGCTCGTCTTGGACGAGCTCACCGGCGATTGGGTGGATTGGTGCAGCACAGTATTGGAACGCTGCAGGCCACCATACGGCCATACATACGGCCGCCAGGTGGTGGCGGCCGTATGTTGTCGGCTGCATCTAACTATAGGCGCCGGCGCGCGAGCATGCCTCGAAGACGTGCCCGAAGCGCCCGCATTGCCGATGCTGCAGCGGAAGCGGCCTAGTGTGCCACACCTGAAGTTTTTGTAAACCGCAGAGGGCGACACGGTCCGCACACAGACTGCTGGCGAAAAAGGAAGTGTGCAAGCGCGAACACATTAAGGAGCCTTCAAACACACACCCGCATTAAAGTTACTGGTGGCATATACAGCATTTTAGCCCGCAATAGGGTTCCTCGATGCGCGCGCCCCCTTGGATGGTGGAGCCACTTTTTGAAGGGGTGAGTGTCGCCTTCCGATCGATGCCCGCCATTCGGCTCCCCCTGTCTCGCCGCGGCTGGTTGAGTGAGACACATGCGCGGCGTTTTCTCGGGCAATATGTCCGGGTGTCGGTACCACAATGCATAAGTCACTCGCGAAATGCCTACAGGATGTTCAGATTCCCGAAAGATCCGAAAAGGCGACTCTTGTGGCTTGTAAATATCACACGCCAGAAGTGGCAACCCACGGACCACTTGTGTTTGTGCTGCATAAGTTTTCACATTTCAGCATTCCGGCGTTATAACCCTAAGCGCTCTCATACGGGCACTTTCTATCGCGATAAAGCCTGATGTGATTGACTCTCTCACGCGAGCTGCAGAAGGGTGCCAACCACTGTAGAGAAATTTTATTCTAATCAAGCTTAATTGCGATCACTCGTGTACCGGGTGCAACAATGCACGTTCATTTGCCTTCTGTGCACATGTGCATTGAACTCGTTCATTTTGGATAGCACAAAATACGTTGTTCTTAATCGCTTCTTGTACAAAAGCTGCAATTCCGCGAAGATGTGCACGTATACGTTGTGCGCTCTTTGCCACGAGCACCTACAACTATTTCATGTAGGGGCAAAGCCCTTTACGCCGTGAGTCGTATGTCCCGTGTCGTTGTAGTCGTAGTAGCCAGTTGCATTGCATGGCATGTCAATAAAAATGATGTCACAGCATATCCACAGAGTGAATGATGATGAATACTTCGAA
Source organism: Rhipicephalus annulatus (assembly GCA_013436015.1). Lineage (NCBI taxonomy): Eukaryota > Metazoa > Arthropoda > Arachnida > Ixodida > Ixodidae > Rhipicephalus > Rhipicephalus annulatus. The sequence goes on from WOVY01006648.1 coordinate 16,224, forward strand.
GCGTCCTTCAGTACGTCCGTGCTTCCGCGCGTCCATCCATTAGTCCGTTCGTCCATGCGTCTGTACGTCAGTCCATAATCATTCTTCTGTGCGTCTATCCATTCGTCCTTCTCTGCGTTCGTTCGTGCGTCTGTCCATGCTTCCATCCATGCGTCCGTGTGCTCGTTCCTAACGTCTACGATTTGAAATGTGTTTAAAGATTGTATGAGTCAGCCAGTTTTTGCACATGCCAGATAACTCTAGTTATGAAAATAATGACTCACAGTACCTGGTTTACATGATTTCCCAAAAAAATAGAGTGTCGTGGAGATGCAGAAGAGGAAATCGATGATGGAGAAATTCTTTACACTGAAGCGTTGACTTCGATAGAGTGCCGCATTGTGCACCATATAGGTAGATTTCTTTTGTGACGAATCTTAAAGAAAACGTACTGTGGGCTGTGCAGGGCTGCAATGAAGGGCTCGGTGAGCCAATAACACGCATATTTAACTGCACTGAAGGAGTATGTTCAGGATGGTGAGACTTTGTGTTATATGAGCGGTGAGGTTATGACCTCGCTCATATCTGGGGAAAAAAACTTTGAAGTAATCACATCCTGGATAGATAACCTGTTCATCCTGAAGTCCCCTCTCAAAGCTGTAACTGAATATTCATCAAAAGGATGAAGTGCGGCGTGCAAGCATGCCAACAACACAAAGGTTTTCTGGAAAAAGAGGTTGATATCAAGTTATGCAGGAGTAAAGCTTCCCATTCACCTGTGCCAGTTCGAAACAACGAGAACCAGTGAAAGTGGAAGCAATACATGCACTGCGAATAACTTGCAGTGAGTTATGTACTTGTTTTTGAAGTATAATAAAGTTATCGTCCAAATAAAGCTGTGGCCTCCGAAAGTGCCGTATTTTGAATGCAATTAGCTCGCTCATTGTTGTAAAACTGTGTGTTCACTTCATTTTAACGAAGTCAATGAAGGCGTTATGAATATTCCTAATTTTCAATATATTCCTATAAAAACATGCTAAACCTCGTTTGACAGTATATGTCTGCGTGCGAGCCATGATTTAATGCTATAGATGACATATGTAGATCACCAAAAAGTGTAATGTACATTCAACAATGTTTTGCAAATCTACTGTTTGCAGTAAGGCAAAAAAGATGACAACGAAATACAATATACTGTACGTTGCAGGGTGTGGTCTGCAAATCAGGTAGCTAATGAATAATTCAAAAACAATATGAAAATATGGTATGCAATTACAGTTTTAATCGCAAAGCTTCTAAAGCCAAGGGTTTGTCCATACTGGCCTGTAACCGGTTCGTATGCCACCTAGTTGTATGACCCACTCAGCATGTCGTGCTAGTGTGAGTGACAGACATACGGATGGACAGATAGCCAGATGCACGGATAGATGGAAGCAAGGACGTACGAATGCTTCACCCACTCATCATCATTCATGATGATGAGTTGAGTAACGTCGGGACGAAGCGTTCGTCCGCCCGTGCTATGCTGTGCTCCGTGGATATGCTGGATGGCCGCACACATGGACGGATGGACGTACGTATGGATGAACGGACACATGGACGGATGGATGGACGCCTGTACGGACGCATGGACGGAAGCATGGACAGAAGCACGGAGGGACGCTTCGCCCACCCATCATCATTCACTCCGTGGAGATGCTGTGATTTTTCTCTTTTCTCACGGCAACACGTATTCTATATTCTGTTTTTTTCAGCCAGCTGGTAAACAGCAAACTGTTTTTACAATTTTGTGGACGGCACACAACACACAGGCTCATTGAAAAGGGATGTCACTTAGGTGCATGTGTTTCACATCTTTAACTGAATAAATAGTTACCGACTAGTCCAAAAATACACTAATTGAATGTGTTAACGTGGCTGTTATTGGAGTGCCACACGTATTGACACAAAAAACTCTGTATGCAGCCTCGCAACACTCGTTGGCTGGCCATCATCCATCCATCCGTCTCTTGTGGCCATCGTGACTAGAGACTAGAAATCTGAAACCTTCACACTCCCGATGCGCTAACTTGGTATTTATCTCATGTTGTTTGAGCACCACACAAAAACTCTGTATGCAGCCGCGCAACACTCGTTGGCTGGCCATCGTTGCTATAAGCGGCTTGCGGAGAAGGCATCGTAATGGCGGACTTCGAAGCAGACGACGCGCTTGTCTTCACCGTCCAAACAGAGGAGTGGGGTGCGCGTATCGAGGAACCCTATAGCCCGCATTATATAGCTACATATAGCGGAGCCTTTAGCTGCCTCCTATCACACTAGAGCACGTATCGGAGTAGAGCGAATGCCGCAGCGCCATCTATACTCTGTTACAGAAGTTCCGTGCAGCACTGTGGAAGCTACAGGCCTTCTCAATCAAATAGCAGGGCGAGCACATCTAAGTGTGCTCGCCCTCGTGATTGGTTCCGCACCCTGTCCTCTTCTAGCAACGTGCGCTACAGCGAAAGCGGCAAGAGTGCCTCAGGACACTGTGCAACTGCGCAGTGAGATGAGCTGTATTTGTGAAAGCGAATAAATATTCTCCTCGACACCGTAAAAGCACGCGTCTTCGAGATACATGCACGTAGACATTTGAGGGATAGGGTTCAGTGGCTCATGTTTCGGTGGAAAGCGCCGCACTAGGCAAATTGAATGATAAAGCACCACGCTTCTTCGGATTTTGTATGCGCATGTCTATGGGCATGTGAAGTGCCGCTCGCGTTTGATACTAAATGATGACTCTATTCCAGGTGCCTCGCCGTTCTTATCGTTCTCCGCTACCTACTTGTACAGTGCACGCTCGCTGACGTTGGTGAATGCAGTCGTTCTCTCATTGAGAAAGCTCATTCTTGCATTTCTGCCGCCCTCCTTACGCAATGTCCCGACCACATTTAGAGCCAACTGCTGCGCTGCCTTTTCGTAAAGGCTAATCCAGGACCGATATCGCACAGGTGAACCGGGTGCCACCATTTTGACAGGAGTGACCACATCTGCCACCACGGATTAATCACAACCCAAGACTGGGCCCTCCGTGGTGCTTTGGACGCTCGGGCTGTGCGGACTACTCATAAAATTTTAAGCAGTGTCGTACCATTGCTTTGTACTCTATAAGTAAAAATATAACACATACGAGCCACAACAGCGTTATTTCTTTCGTCGTTTGCATGTTTCTTCGTTTGCACGTACAAGCAACAACTCGTTCTTAAGTATCATCATCATCATCATCATCATCATCAGCCTGACTACGTCCACTGCAGGACAAAGGCCTCTCCCATGTTCCGCCAGTAAACCCGGTCCTGTGCTTGCTGCTGCCAATTTATACCCGCAAACTTCTTAATCTCGTCTGCCCACCTAACCTTCTGTCTCCCCATACCCCGCTTCCCTTCTCTGGGAATCCAGTTGGTGACCCTTAATGACCAGCGGTTATCCTGTCTACGTGCTACATGCCCGGCCCATGTCCATTTCCTCTTCTTTATTGCAGCTATGATATCCTTAACTCCCGTTTGTCCCCTAATCCACTCTGCTCTCTTCTTGTCTCTTAAGGTTACACCTACCATTTTTCTTTCCATTGCTCGCTGCGTCGTCCTCAATTTAAGTTGAACCCTCTTTGTGAGTCTCCAGGTTTCTGCTCCGTAGCTAAGTACCGGCAAGATGCAGCTGTTATATACCTTCCTCTTGAGGGACAGTGGCAATCTACTTATCATAATCTGAAAGTGCCTGCCGAATGTGCTCCACCCCATTCTTATTCTTCTAGTTACTTCAATCTCGTGGTTAGGCTCTGCGGTTATTACCTGCCCTAAGTAGACATAGTCTTTTACAACTTCAAGTGCACTATTACCTATCGCAAAGCGCTGCTCCTTTCCGAGGTTGTTGTACATTACTTTCGTTTTCTGCAGATTAATTTTAAGAGCCACCTTTCTGCTCTCTTTGTCTAACTCCGTAATCATGAGTTGAAATTCGTCCCCTGAGTTACTCAGCAATGCAATGTCATCGGCGAAGCGCAGGTTACTAAGGTATTCTCCATTAACTCTTATCCCTAACTGTTCCCATTCTAGGCTTCTGAAGACCTCCTGTAAGCACGCGGTAAATAGCATTCGGGAGATTGCGTCCCCCTGCCTTACACCCTTCTTGATTGGTATTCTGTTGCTTTCTTTATGAAGCACTATGGTAGCAGTTGATCCCCTGTAGATTTCGTCCAGAATGTTTATATATACTTCATCTACGCCCTGATTCCGCAGTGTCTGCATGACGGCTGATATTTCTACTGAATCAAACGCCTTCTCGTAATCTATGAAGGCTATGTATAGTGGTTGGTTATACTCTGAGCATTTCTCTATTACCTGATTGATAGTATGGATGTGGTGAATTGTTGAGTAGCCTGTTCGAAATCCTGCTTGTTCCTTTGGTTGATTGTATTCTAATGTTTTCTTTACTCTGTTAGCAATTACCTTTGTAAATAGCTTGTATACTACAGAGAGCAAGCTGATCGGCCTGTAAATCTTCAAGTCCTTGTCATCTCCTTTCTTATGTATTAAGATGATGTTAGCGTTCTTCCAAGACTCTGGTACCCTTCCCGTCAGGAGACACCTCGTAAACAGGGTGGCTAGTTTTTCTAACACGATCTGTCCTCCATCTTTCAGCAGATCTGATGTTACCTGATCCTCACCAGCAGCTTTGCCTCTTTGCATGCTCTCCAAAGCTTTTCTGACTTCTTCTATCATTACTGGTGGGGTGTCATCTGGGTTACCGCTAGTTCTTATAGTATTAAGGTCGTGGTTGTCTCGGCTGCTGTACAGATCTCTGTAAAACTCCTCCGCTATTTTAACTATCCTATCCATATTGGTAGTTATTTTGCCTTCTTTGTCCCTTAGTGCATACATCTGACTTTTGCCTATCCCAAGTTTCCTCTTCACTGCTTTGACGCTTCCTCCGTTTTTCAGAACGTGTTCAATTCTCTCCATGTTATACCTTCTTACATCGCATACTTTACGCCTATTAATCAACTTTGAAAGCTCTGCCAGTTCTATTTTGTCTGTTGTACTTGACACTTTCACGCTTTGACGCTTCTTAATTAGATTCTTCGTTTCCTGGGAAAGCTTACCAGTGTCCTGTCTAACTACCCTGCCTCCAACTTCCACTGCACACTCCGTAATGATACTCGTTGGATTATCATTCATTGTATCTACGCTAAGGTTGGTTTCCTCACTAAGAGCCGAGTACCTGTTCTGCAGCGACACTCTGAATTCCTGTACTTTCCCTCTCAGTGATAGCTCATTGATTGGCTTCTTGCGTATCAGTTTCTGTCGTTCCTTCTTCAAGTCTAGGCGAATTTGAGACCGTACCATTCTATGGTCACTGCATCGTACCTTGCCAACCACTTCCACATCCTGCACGATTCCTGGGTGTGCAGTCATTATAAAGTCTATTTCGTTCTTATTTTCGCCATTAGGGCTCCTCCATGTCCACTTGCGGTTTTCTCGTTTTCGGTTGAAATTATTCAAAATCCGCAAATTATTGCGTTCTCCGAATTCTACTAGTAGCTCCCCTCTGGCGTTTCTAGTGTCGATGCCATAATCTCCTACCGCCTGGTCTCCAGCCTGCTTCTTCCCTACCTTTGCATTAAAGTCGCCCATCACTATAGTATACTGTGTTTTTACCTTACTCATTGCCTCATTGGTCTTAAGTATCATGGAGCCACAAAAAATGCTTTCTGCAGAAAATACGACAAAATCGTCATACAAATCACAGCTACTATACGCAGAGAAGCCTTCAGGTAAAAATCCTCTGACGAGACCACTTGCAAAAGTCACGAGGACTAACAACGGGCTACGTATATGGGGCACTACATCTCGCTTCGCAGCAACCTGCGTTCGAGGGTCGTGTATCCTTGGCTCTGCTGCACGGAACTTCTGGAACAGAGTGTGGTCAGCAAGCCGAACACTAGCGGTGCAATGCCACAGCAGGGGCTACGACAGACAACAACGGTAAACAAGCCTATGCCTTAGAGGGAGCATTAAGACACACTATAAAGCCCATCGTATCGGCCCAATACGGATCAAAACGTTATAGTGTGTGGTAGGTTTAGCACTCTCGGTAGTGTTCTATTTTTGAATCTTCTGGGTGAGCCAACCGGCAAGCACATCATTTGATTAAAGGCTACCGGGCATCACACTTCTTGGTGTCAGCAAGTCTCGTTGCTTACGTGACCTCACCGCAAAAGGTCGCCTGTTGGGCCGACATGGCTGGCTTCAAAACGAGCTGCCTTGCCAAAGCTTGCTGCGTGACGTAATGCTCCCCCCTTTCTTTTTCTTCCTCCACGTGCAATTTCTTGGGCCTTGAAGGCAACTGTCCTTCGCAGCTCTTTGATCGAAACCTTGTTTCCTGTTTCAGATACGGTTTCAAAGTCGCAAGCGTTGTATCCCAAAAAACTTCCGGTCACCTCATTTACCAGCGCCTAACGTCGAAATTGAGAGCCCGTTTTCAAGTTTTAGGGGCGAAGCTCCTTAGGGCGTGGGCTGTGCGTCCCCTGTATGTAGCCACCTCTAGTTTAGTTCTTGCAGTGTTCACTAGATGGCGGTACCGTCCCCTGTATGTAGCCACCTCTAGTTTAGTTCTTGCAGTGTTCACTAGATGGCGGTACCGTCTCCTGTATGTAGCTGAAACTGAAAATATGAGCATGGAATCAAAGTCTGGCAGCTCGTATTTAAATGACAAACAAATAATAAATATAGCCGCAAGAGTCGAGGAAGAAGTAGGCGAAATACCAGGCAAGGACTGGGAGTATAGTGAGCTGTTACATCTAATGACGAAGGAGATAGGGAAAGAGAAGAAAACTGTTTGCTGGAAAGGAAAAAGGAAGCCAAAAAGTTGGTGGAACAAGGAAATCCGGGAGGCGATCGAGAAGCGACGCGAAGCATCACGGGAGCATAGAAAGGCAAAAAAGGAGAAGCGGCCGCAGGACGAAGTAAAAAAAATATGGGAAATATATTTAGAGAAAAAATCCCTTGTACAGAAATTGGTAGAGGCAAAAATTAAAGGTGAAAGTGAACGCTGGATGACAGAGATACACAAAAAAAGGAGGCCGCGCCTAGGATTTTTTGGAGCCACATAAAGGCGCCTAGGTAGGAAGTCTGTCACAACGCAACAACATATTCTAGATGAAGGAGGAAATCAATTGGAAGGGTACGAAGCGCTAGGGTACATCCAAAAGGTAACAGCCGATTCGTTTAAAAAGAGCGTCCAGGGGATCTCCCCGGTGAGTAAAAGTGTGGCGGAGAAAGCAACAGAGGAAGAGCTAGTACTTGATAATTTCAACTGGAAAAAGGCCGAAGGAAAAATTCCAAAGCGCACTGCCGCGGGTTTAGATGAGATTCCCGTTAGCCTCATTAACGAACTAGGACATAACACTAAAGAAGCATTGTTAAAAGCAGTAGAAAAAAGCTTAAAGGACGGACAAATACCGGACAGTTGGCGACAAAGTAGAATGAACTTAATCTATAAAGGCAAGGGAGAAAAGGACAAGATTCGCTCGTATAGACCACTAACCATTACATCGGTACTATACAGGTTGGCGATGCAAGCAGTAAAAATGAAAATAGAAACATGGGCCGAACATAACGATATTTTGGGAGAACTTCAGAACGGATTTCGAGTCGACAGGCGGTTAGACGATAACCTGTTTGTTCTCACTCAGTGTATAGAATATCTAAAATAGAGAATAGGCCCTTGTACGTGGCTTTTCTAGACATCACTGGGGCATACGACAACGTTAATCAGGAAATTTTGTGGGATATATTGAAAGGAATGGGCATGGGCGACGACTGTATACAGCTTTTGAGGGAGATATACCGAGAAAATACAGTTTGCGTAGAGTGGGAAGGAATGCGTAGCAAAGAGAACGTTGAAGTTAGCAAGGGTCTGAGACAGGGATGTCCTTTGTCCCCGCTGTTATTCATGCTGTACATGGTGAGTATGGAAAAAGCGCTAGAAGGTAGCAACATTGGTTTTAATCTGTCACACAAACAGGGCGGCATGATGATTGAGCAGAAGCTTCCAGGTTTATTTTATGCGGACGATATCGTCTTATTTGCGGACAGTCGAGATGATATACAGCAGCTGGCGAATATATGCGGAAGGGAAGGTGAAGCTCTTGGACTAGGATTCAGTGTAACGAAGTGTGGATTGATGGTATTCAATGATCCCTGTGATCAGACGGTGTCCATACAAGGCCAAGAAATACCGAGGGTAAGTGAATACAAGTACCTTGGAGTATGGGTAAATGAGAGTGATAGATACATGGAGGTACAGGAAAAAGCCTCGGCAGCAAAAGGAAAGAGGAATGCGGCAATAATGAAGCACAGAGCGTTGTGGCGATACAATAGGTATGAGGTGCTTCGAGGTCTGTGGAAGGGTGTAATGGTTCCAGGGCTTACTTTTGGGAACTCAGTGGTGTGCATGAGGGCAGAGGTGCAATCGGGAATGGATGTAAATCAAAGGACTGTGGGACGCCTCGCGTTGGGTGCTCACGGGGAAGACGACAAACGAGGCTGTAAAGGGCGATATGGGGTGGGCAGGTTTTGAGGCGAGGGAAGCGCAGAGCAAATAAGGTTCGAAGAAAAGGCTAAGAAATATGAAGGAGAGTAGATGGGCAGAGAAGGTGTTCCGTTATTTGTATAGGAAGAGCGTGGACACACAGTGGAGAAAAAAGAACTAGAAGACTCACTAGTAAATATACGGCTGGTATTGTAAGCCATATGTCAACAAAGAGCGTAAGGGAAAAGTCAGGGAGGCGGAGAGGATTTACTGGATGGCAGCTATGGAGAAAAAACCGGCTTTGAGTAACTACCGAAAGGGCAAAAATGAAATAAGGAGGGAGGCATTTTACGATAATTCAAGGGGAAGCGCTTTACTGTTTGAAGCGAGATCGGGTTGCCTTAGAACGCGTAGTTATAAAGCAAGATTCAGTAAAGAAGAACAATGCACATGCTGCGGGAAAGATAAGGAAACGGCGGAGCATGTTCTGATTGAATGTGGAGATATCCACCCAGGTGTACGTTTGGGGCACGAGCCTACAGGAAGCCTTGGGTTTTAGGGACAACAATGGAAAGCTGAACGCACCCGCGATTGAAATAAGTAAGAGACGGTTAGAGTATTGGTGGCAGAAAATTAGAGAGAAAGGACAAAAATAAATATTGGAAAAATAAAATATGGACAGTGTGCCGTAAATGGCAGAGAACTTAAGCTGAAAATTTACCTTTTTTTACATTAAGATAGAATTTATCGAAGTAGAGGCATTAGGCCAACATCAAAAAAGAAAAAAGTTTTTTTTTTTTTGTCGAGCCTGGTGGCATACTTGTCACCACCCCGTTATAAAGGGGACGCTCATAGCATCCATCCATCCATGTAGCCACCTCTCGTTTAGTTCTTGTAGTGTTTACTAGATGGTGGTACTTGTAGCTGATGATGAAAAGATGCAAGATGTTATAAACTAGAAAGCGGTACTTGTAGTTGATGAAAGACGCGAGATCTTATAAAATAGGAATGATGTCACATATGGCGCGTGTCATTGGTTGAAGGCAATCGTTCGATTTAGTGCGGCGACGTACGCTAGGGGGAGCGATGTAATAAAATCGAGTGGGCAAAATGTACAGAGGATTCATGGTTTACCAGGTTTACCTCCGGAGCTTCGCCCACTCATCATCATTCACTTCGTGGATATGGCGGAATTTTTCTTAAGAATAAAGAAAATATCTTTATACTTTTTCAGATAAAAAGAACGTGCGTAATGTTCAACGGATTAAGTTGTAATTTTTATTTAGCTCAAAAGAACATTTATTTGAAAATACTTGCCAAATATGTGAAAAAATTGTAGAAATTCAGCTGGCTGTTTTCTAAAGCCCTCTTGCACACCGATGCTATTAGGGCACATTGGTAGGCCGACGAAACCGGATACTATCAAGGACCTGTGTTTGTAAACACTGAAAGGGTCTATGGGCAGCTATGAGAACACGCAGCTGGCGCACTGCCAGTAATGAAAATAAACGAGTGAACGGCAGGGTATTGGACACGCTCGGACTCGTACTTTTCATTGACCATTTAAAGCTTGCGATGCGAATTCATTGTGGACAAGCTTGAGGAAAACAGGCCGTTGTCAAGACCACGCAGAGTGACGTAGAAAAAATATATAATACGTGACTTACATATCAAGCGTATAGGAACACAAAAAGAAAGTAAGTGAACACTAACAATACAAAACGTATTTCGCAGTGTTCCCTTATGTGAACTTATGTCCCATATACCAACATAGATCTTTTGCGAGGTGCGCCAAGGGGAAACACACAGGATCGCGGGAGGCACGAGCTCTAATCTGATCTAACCGTTTCTTCCTCCAAAGTTCCAACCACTGGCACGCGTACGCGCGCGCCTATGCGTCAAAAGCGTCTAGTCACGCCAGCGCAGGAAAAGGGCGCGCAACCACTGGCACGCGTCCAAGGCTGACGCACAGTTTGCTTGATCTTTTGGTTTAAAACTGTCCAAGTTCAGCCCAGAACAGCACCTTATCAACTGTAGCAAGTTGGTACGTTTTCGAAGATACAAGAACACGTTAAAATATTGGTTGTGCTTCACCCATCACAGTTTTGACTATTTTAAATGTAATTGACTTCGCAATGACCAAAGTAACTACACCGGTATGCACCACAATCAACATCAGTGCTTGCGCTGCTCCCGTGAACGAAAATTCGTGTCTAGGATGCTGTACGTCCAATATTGGCGATCGCATCGTTCTCTTTAAGGGGGGGGGGGGGAGGAATGTTCATTGAAGTCTCCCTACCCTTATTATGTCTATGTAGGGGCTGACTTAGCGCCCCCCTCTCTATTATATTATTCTACGAAGTTGACAATGTCCCCCCACTTCAGTGACAAAGGGGAGTTGTCGCCCCCTCTACTCAGGTTTATAAATCACCAAGGTTTATAAATCACCCGGTTTCTATACCTACAACACCAAATTCATTATTATTATTGTGAATATGATGGTACATTCAGTATGTTTACACTTGATATTTTACAGCACTCATTAACTTAATAGTCATGCCTGAAACTTGATAATGTGACAAATTTAGCTCAGAAGACTGCTACTAAGGCCTGTGTAGAAAGCTTTCGGATGATGTCTGCGGTAGAAATATCCTCTAATGCAACAAAGCACACCTGGCTCTCTACGATACAGCAGATATTGCTCGAAAGATAGGAATTAAGAACTGCGTAGGATGCTTTTGGTCATTTTTCGCAGTCGAAATATGCTCTAACGCAACTAACTGTGCCTGACACTTCATGATGTGACAGATATTGGTCATAAGGCTGCATCTGAACCCTGCATGAAGCATTCTGGAGGTTGTCTGTAGTCAAAGTATTCTCTTAGGCGAGAGACCACACCCAACACTTCATGAAGTCACAGATATAGATCATAACATTGCGACTGAACCCCGTATGGAAGGCTTTTCATAGTGGTCCGCAGCCGAAATGTTCTCTAATGCATCAATTCAAACCAGACACTTCATGATGTGACAGATTTAGGTCGTAAGATTGCAATTGAGCCCTGATTATAGGGCTCCATTCTGATGATGTGTGTTAGAAATATCCTCTAATGCAACAAAGCACACCTGGCTCTTAATGATACGACAAATACTGGTCATAGGTTAGAAACCAAGCACCGCGTATACACAATGCCTTTCTGAATTTACCGTAGTCGAAATACACTCTAACGCAACTAACTATGCCTGGCACTTCATAAATTGACAGATACTGCTCTTAAGATGGGATCTGAACCCTGTATGGAGCATTCTGGACGTTGCTTGTAGTCAAAATATTCTCTAAAGTGGCATGCTGCACCCAACACTTCACGAACTCACAGCTATTGGTCATAAGATTGCAGCTGAAACTTGTATGGAATGCTTTTGAACGTTTTCTGCTGCCGAAATGTTCTCTAATGCAACAAACTAAACCCGATACTTCACGATGGGACAGATTTAGGTCATAAGATTGCAATTGAGCCCTGTTTAAAAGGTCTTCTGATAAAGTGTGTTTGTGTGTGTGTGTGTGTGTGTGTGTGTGTGTGTTATAAATATTCTTTGATGCAACAAAAAGCACACTTCGCTCTTGATGATACAACATATAGTGGTCATAAGACAGGAACCAAGCACTGCGTAGAATGGTTGTGGGCATTGTCTGTAGTTGATATACGCTCTACCGTAACCAACTCTGCTTGACACTTCGTGATGTGAGAGACATTGCTCATAAGTCTGCAACTTACTCTTGTATGGAAGACTTCGGGACGTTGTCTGTGGTCAAAATGTTTACTAAAGCGACTAACCGCACCCAGCGCTTCAAGAAGTCACAGTTATCGTTCATAAGATTGCAACTGAACCCTCTATGAAAGGCTTTTGTACGTTGTCTGCAGCTGAAATAGTCTTCAATGCAAGAAACTGCACCCGACACTTAGATGATGAGACATATTTAGGTCATAAGACTCCAATATACTCAGAGTAGAAGGCTTTGGAATGACGTATATATTTAATAATAGATACTGCAGCCTAATGTGGGGCTACTGCAGGAGTGGTCCACATAGGTACAGAATGAAAGCATTTAAACAGTAATATCACAATAGGTGCATCCACAAAAACAAATATCACTACCTCCTGAATGCAGCTCGGTGAAAAAGAGAGATATAGAACATTAATATCATATAAGTGCCTCCAAAAAGTCAAGACACACTGTTTTCATGAACCACACCTGGTAAATATTTCCAGTGTTCGATAACTTTAGCAAAAAAAAAAAACTTTTGTTGCATCCGTTCGATAGCACACAAAATGGCTCTAAGTTAGATTGTGATTGCAGATCAGTTCTGTGTTGAAGGCTTTTGCACTTTTTTGGTAGTTCCTTTATGCTTAAAATATACAAAATGAATCTGAAACTTCTTGATATGCGACATATATCGGTTTTGAGATTACAACCAAGCACAGCGTAGAAGGCCTTCACACATCCTCAGTAGTCAAAAATAGCCTGTAACGTGACGTGCCTGAAATTTTACGATGCGACTAATATCGGTGATAGGGTTGCACCAGAGCACTGTATAGAAGCTTTTGCCAAGTTTTCTAACATAGGTAAACTGAATTTCTTGATATTTCCAATACGCTTAAGTGTACAATTGGGAAAATTCAAATATTTTTCGACTATAATTGTCACATCAGGCTACTGGCATGTCAAAATGAACCCAGAGGACATCCCAAAAACAGCTTTCGTCACGCCGAATAGTCATTATGAGCGGCTTGTTATGCCTTTCGGTTTGAGAAATGCTCCTGTTACGTTCGAAAGAGCTGTGAAATCAGTTATCAGAAAACATAACTTGAAGAATGTCGTTAATTATTTTGTTGATATCGTAGTCTTCTCCGACAATTTTATTGAGCACCTACAGCACCTCCAAGCTGTATTGCATGCCTTAAACATGGAGAATGTAAAACTTAAACTGAAGAAGTGCCATTTTCCCCAAGATTCTATTCAACATCTGGGTCACAGGGTGTCGCACGGTACAGTATTGCCCATACGAAGAAACATAGAAGCTATATTGCGATTTTTAAGACCGCAATTCCCGAAAAAGCTTCAGCGTTTTTTAGGCACCACCAACGTTTTCTGCCAGTTTATACCGCAATTCAGTGACATAGTATTCCCACTTACAAAGCCGTTGAAGAGGGACACACCATAGAAATGGGATTCCTCACGTGAACAAGCTTTTGTGAACATGAAATACTCTCTGAACAGAGAACCCATTTTACGAATTTTTTCTTGCGAGAAACCTTGCATTCTTTACTGCGACACATCTAACGTAGACATAGGTGCTGTTCAGAAGCAACGAAATCATGATGGTAAAGAACACCCCGTTGCCTATCACTCACGCGAGCTACTCACGCACGAATAAATTATGCCATTACAGAGCTCAAATGCCTCGCTATAATTGACCATGTTGACAAGTGGCACTTCTATCTCCATTGACGAGCAGTCACTGTTGTTACCGATCATGCTGCTTTACAATGGCTCAGAAACATACCCCCCCCCCTCCTGCCGGCTCTTTCAATGGTATCTGAAGCTGTCGATGTATGACGTTAACGTTCGGCGGACGCATTTTCACGGAGCCCTATGGTTCAACTCCTTTCGTTATCAGAACTTCAAACTTACCAGGAAAACCGACCTTGCTGCAAGTACACAACGGAAAACAGGGTCACTATCGTGACGCGTAAAGGAATTCGCAAGGTGTACGTTCCTCTCAAGCTTCAACTGGGCCTTCTGCCAAAAGCACACTGTCAGTTCGGACACGTCGGAATAAGAAAAACTCTGGGCTTGTTGTCATCATCTTATTATTGGCCAGAAATCATCGCAGACGTTTCATCCTATACGTCCCCCACTGTGACATATGTCAGCGCTGCAAGAAGCCGAAAACCAATAGATTTAGATCACTCGAGTCACTGCCACCTGCAGAACATCCCTTTGATTTCTTTAGCAATGGACACTATAGGTGGCTTTTCAGGATACGATCAACAAAGAAACTTATTCACTTGGTGACCGACCACGCTTCGCGGTATGTCTGGGCGTTTCCCCACAAGAATGAAACTTGTGACGCATAAATTTCATGCATCACCAACATGATGCCCAAGCCCAAGAGGTTCCTATCTGATCGTATATTGTCCAAGTTACTGCGCATACTGAAAAACAACAGAAATGAAGCAGTCCTTGCAAACACATACAAAGATTCAATGTTCAAAACCATCTAATAATATCTTCAGCTCACTACAGTCTGGAGGAACAGATAAATGCATGCACAGTTCTGAACGGTCTCATAGGTCACGAGGCACGTTTTGCATTTATTCTAAACAACGTGCAGTACAGTACTAGTGCACCTTCATTCATACTGTGCGCACAAGTGGCGACCTTCTTTTTCTACTATCGTGTAATCATGCAGCTGATTTCAAATCAGGTGCTTCTCACTTACAAGGTTTTCAGCTAATTATCTTTCTGGCTGTAAACAGAACGCGTGTTATATTATAGTAATCTGCAAAATATTGGAGAAGTGCCATTGTTTGCCCAGGTATTAGTATCAGAATGGACTACAAGGATGGCATGTGTGAGAATCCTGCCAAACAACGTACGTGCTACCAAGCGTGGCCGGGAATCAGAAAGCGAATCAAGAAGTTAAATAGTAAGCAACACGAGCAGCACTTAAACATGCAACGACGTGGACACAGCCAGCAACTCGGCGGACCCCTCTTGGGGGGTGTCTGACCAGTTCTCAAGGACCAAATAAAGTTCATTTCACTTCACTTAAACATGCAACTTTCTTTTTCGATCACCACAGCAACGGACGTTCAAGTTTCTGTCTTGTACATGAGTGGAAATGAGACCACTGACAGCTGAATGTGTCAGCGTCACTGGTATCCTGCACGAAATTACATCACACTGCTACCAACCATCGTACGCTTGTTGTTAGCTTGGCAACATACGCAAACAATTTGCACCGAAGCTAACGAATGTTTCAGCTCAGTACATACAATCCGAAAATACGCTTATGTAAGTACGTACATCTTCAATTCACCGAAGTGTACTGGCTAGGGCGAGGTTCGCTTTCAGCGATGATGAATACCGATGTTGAAAACAAACATAGTGCTCCTCCATAGGTACTACGCGATGTTTCGGGCATCGTATATAGTATCCACGTTGCGACGGAAACTATCCTCAAGAGAGAGTGAGTGAGAAAGGAAAGGCCGGGAGGTTAACCAGATATTGGCATCTGGTTTGCTACCCAGCGCTGGGGGTGGGGAAGTAGGGGCAAGAAAGAGGGGTTAGAGAGAGGAAAAAAAACGCACGCGCACTCATAAAAAAACGAAAACACACACTGGAAGGGCGTCCCAGCTACAACCGTTCAGCAAGGCCGGTCAATCGCAAAAAGTGCAGCAGCGCTTTCAGGGCCCTCTTCTGTGAAGTCGCATCCTGACGATACTGCAGAATTTCCTGCTCTGACAGAGGCTGATCATCTAATTTGTTGAGTTCCCTGCGAAGGCATAGTCGCCACCTACTATACGCTAGGCACTCACAAAGAACATGTTGAATGGTTTCCTCCTTGCCACAGTGGCCACAGGCTGCGGTGTCGGCCATCCCAATGCGGAAAGCGTAGGCGTTGGTAAATGCAACGCCCAACCACAGCCTACATAACAGGGTCTGGTCTGCTCGGCGAAGCCTCGACGGGACTTGAAGACTTAGCGAAGGGTCAAGCGAGTACAGTCGGGCATGCTTGAAGTGCGGCTGATTCCATTGCGATGTGCTTTGCCGGCGAGCAAGTCTGCGGAGCTCTCGTGCAGCATCCGTCCTAGAAAGTGGTAGTCGCAGTTTATGATTTTCTGTGTGGGCTGAGTGGGCAGCTTGATCGGCCCGTTCATTGCCGATGATTCCGCAGTGACTGGGCAACCACTGAAATGTAATTTGGTGCCCTTTCTCAGTCAGGTGGTGTATAATCTCTGCTATCTCTAGTACCAGCTGCTCGTGTGGTCCACGGCGTAAGGCTGATAGTAGAGACTGCAGAGCCGCCTTCGAGTCGCAGAAAATAGTCCACTTGCACGTAGGCTGATCAACTACAAATTGCAACGCGGCACGAAGTGCTGCCAATTCTGCTGCCGTTGATGTTGTTGCGTGAGATGTCTTGAATTTAATTGTCGTGGCCAACCTTGGTATCACTACTGCTCCTGTAGAGCTGTCCGGCTGAACCGATCCGTCAGTGTAGATATGTGTGGAGTCTTGATATTTCTCATACAAGAGAAGTAGTGTGAGCTTTTTAAGAGCCGGTGACGACAAATTGGCCTTTTTCTCAACGCCAGGTATGTTAATAGTATTTATTGGTTGAGCGAGGCACCATGGCGGAGTCACAGGTCTAGCGGCAGGAGAGAACGAAGTTGGGATCGACTCACCATGTGCGGTCACTGTTTTGCAGTAAGATGTGCATGGTCGGACCACTAGTAGAGAGGCTAGGTGATGTCGAGGGGTTTGAGCAAGGTGTCGTATATGTGTCCTCAGCACTTCCACATTAATGTGGGTCTTGATGAGGTTGTCCCTTGTGATGGCGATAGTCGCCGCTGTTGATGCACTTTGGGGCAAGCCTAAACATATCCGGAGTGCTTGAGCCTGGACACTTTGAAGCATTCGTATGCTTGTTTTACTTGCGTTGGTTAACACAGGTAGGCTGTACCGAAGGAATCCAAGGAAAAGAAACCTGTATAGTCGCAACATAGCAGTTGTGGACATTCCCCAGTTCTTTCCAGCGAAGAACTTGAACAAATGACAGATGCCTGTCAATCGCCTTTTCATGTATGATACATGTGAGCTCCATGAGAGGTATCTGTCAATTATAACACCTAGGAACTTGTATGATCTGGGGTGACGTATTCTTTCACTGTTTATCAGAATGCTGTAGTTATGCATTGGTTTGCGCGTAAATGCCACTAGTGCACATTTCTCAGAGGAAATTTCCAGACCTCGTTGACGGAGGTAAATAGCAACTTGAGTGGCAGCTCTCTGAATTCGCGCTCGCAGCTGTAGACGTGTTACTGCAGACGTCCAAACGCAGATGTCGTCCGCGTACATTGACAATCTGACAGTACTTGGCAGATGCTAATTTAGAGCTATTAGCGTCAGGTTGAATAGTACAGGGCTAAGTATGCCACCCTGGGGAACACCACGGTGGCTGTAGTGTAGCGAAGTGTCACCATCCTCGGTTCTCACGAAAAAGGATCGCTCAGAGAGATAGCTGCGTATCCACATCCGACCACTCACTCCTACCTCCTTGAGAGCGGTGAGGACAGCTTCATGTGTGACGTTATCGTACGCCCCTTTAACATCAAGAAATAAAGAAGCGCAGAGACGCTTACGGCCTTTTTCGTGTTGCACGTAGGTGACCAGGTCTATGACGCTATCAATTGATGACCGGCCACGGCGAAAACCCGTCATAGCGTCCGGGTAGATGTTGTGATGCTCCAGGAACCATTCTAGCCGTCCAAGTACCATCCTCTCCATCACTTTGCCCAAGCAACTAGCCAGTGCAATCGGGCGGTATGATGTGAGCACCAATGGTGACTTGCCAGGCTTTAGTAATGGAACCAAACGGCTGGTCTTCCAGTTAACTGGGAGGGTGCCCTCTCGCCATGAGTCGTTGTATATCTCGAGGAGGGCACTCCTCGCACACTCACCAAGGTGACACAGTGCTATGTATGATATTCCATCAGGCCCGGGTGCTGATGTCCGTCTACATAAAGCCAGTGCTGCTTGAAGCTCATGAATAGAAAAAAATTGGTCCATGGGGTGATCGTGTGATGTCGTGCCACCGCGTGAGAGCGTGGAGATGTTGGGATCTGCGAGTTGACCAGATAAGTTGGCACAGAACTCTTCTGCCACGTCGACCTCCGATCTCTGTTGAGAGAGGGCTAGAGCCTTGAATGGAGACCGCTGAATGGGAGATGTCCGGAGCCCTCTTATCGTCCTCCACAAGTGTGATAAAGGCTTGCGAGGATCTAACGAAGTGCAGAAAGCTGCCCAACGTTGTGACTCTAGCTTGTCTATGCGGCGTTGTATCTTCTTCTGAAGACGTCTAGCGATTCGTAAATCGTCGATTGCTTTCGTGCGTCGGTACTTTCGTTCCGCACGCCGTCGGAGAGCCCGAAGTCGTTCTAATTCCACATCAAATTCGGTTACTCTCGAAGAGCATGTGAGGGTGCACACTGTGTCTTGCACTGTGGACTTGATCACCTCTTCTAAGTCAAATGAGGTGTTCTCTTGACAGCGTTCTTCCATGAGAGATTCAAACTTGGTCCAGTCCACTCTTTGG
Source organism: Rhipicephalus annulatus (assembly GCA_013436015.1). Classification (NCBI taxonomy): domain Eukaryota; kingdom Metazoa; phylum Arthropoda; class Arachnida; order Ixodida; family Ixodidae; genus Rhipicephalus; species Rhipicephalus annulatus. Next base: position 35,152 of record WOVY01006648.1, read on the forward strand.
ATAGTTTCGCGTACCTTGCAAGGTGATAATCCTCTGATCTTGACATATGTGGGAATCTGGTCGCTCCCATGTGTTTCTATGTCCCCAAACCATCCGGCACATCTGACAAGACCTCGAGAAACAAAAGTCAAGTCAAGGCAACTGCTGTATCCAGGGCCACGTAAAAATGTTGGGCTGCCATCATTTAACAAGCACAGCTCGTTATCTGAAGCAAACGTTATCAGACTTCTACCCTTTGCGCTGATCTTCGGGCTCCCCCATCGCGTATGGTGGGCGTTGAAGTCTCCGATGATCACCCATGGGCCAGGAGTGGATGATAGGATGTGTCCTAGTCTTCTGTGGTCAAATCTACTTGATGGCGACAGGTATGCACCGACAACAGTGACAGTAAGACCCCTTTTCTTCACTGTTAAGCACATATATTGGTTATCGTTGTCAGGTGGTACAGGCCGAATAATGTAGGTCAGGTCACGTCGAATAAACAGCAGGACCTTGCTGTTTCCACTATAACAAGCCGACATAAAAGATTCGTATCCGGAGAGTCTAATAGCGCTCGATAAATTTGGCTCGCAGATGACGATGATGGGAAACATATTAGTGGAAACGAACCGACGGAAATCTGCAATGCGTGATTTCAGTCCCCGTGCATTCCACTGAAAAATTGTTGCTTTTTTGACCTCTTCCCTGAAAGACAGTGGCTGGTGGGCCATTATCTACTCAAGAGCCGCCAGTACTGGACTCAGAGCGTCCAGTACTTGAAGTGCACGTTTGGCTGACGTTGTGCGCATGTTGTTTAACACAGTGCGAATGGCATTAATTATGGGTCGTAGAAGAGCAATCACTTGCTTATCCAAGCTCCGCTGCTCATCTGTTGTCGCAGCTTGCTCTGATGAATGCGGCTTCTGATGTGGTTCTTCCACAAGTTGCGTGCGCGTAAGTGGCGGCCAATCTTCAGTAGAGAGAGATCTACTTGTTTTCTGTTTTCCATCGTCTGCATTCGCCGCGGTGTATGCTGCAGTGGGCGCAGTTCCCAGATGCGTTGGCTTACTTCTTGCAGTTGACTGCGTTCTTCGCGAAGATTTTCGACGGTGACGTCGTCGTCTTCGCCGGACTTTTTCCGCGGCCTCTTTGTGGGTAGAGCTGTCTCGCACCATTTGTCTAAGAATAGTAAACTCTTTCTTTATGCGTGGACAGCCTTTGGAAGATGCACTGTGGGCACCTTGACAATTAGGGCACTTTAGTATGGTTGCGCTGCATTTGTCCTCGGTATGTGGTTCTGAGCATCGGGGGCACACTTCGGAGTTCCTGCACGCTCCCTGCACATGGCCGATCTTCTGGCACTTATGACATCGCAGAGCTTTTGGAATAAATGGTCGGACCTGGTGACGAAAGTGGCCAACCTTCACATGGGAGGGGAGACAGTCCCTTTTGAACGTAATTCTCACACAATGTGTGTTACCAAGGCGACTGACATTCACAATGACGTTATCTTCATTTGCCGGTTTTATTAGCACTGAAAGATCCGAGTCTGGAATTTCAGTGGCGATGTCATAAATGACTCCTGTTCACGTGGTGCTATCAGCTGGTATTATAGACTTGACATTGATGTTACCCAGTTGCGTTACTTTCTGAAGCGCGTTTAGCGCACGTGGGTTCAGCACATCGATTGCCAAGATGTTCTTTCTTGCGTTTAGACGTATTTATTTGATCTGATTTGGCGTAATATTCTCGAGATACACAGAGAGCGTTTGCCTGTTCAGCCCGCGTAGACTGTCGGTAGCCTTCAGTGGCACAAACAGGATAGAGTGAGGCCATCGCTGAGGGGAAGTTTTCACGGTAGTCGTGCTTGATGCCGAAGATGCATTGACGATCCGTCGTTTAGCCTTGCGGTACAGGACGGGTTGGAAGCCGTCGTCCGAGGACTCGTCCCTTGATGCGGAGTATAGCTCAGTGTCCTCACTCTCACTAGACGCGTTTCCTCGCTTCCTCGAAGCAGTCCCATTGGTCGAACCGAACCGGACTCGGACGGTGCCCCATGAGGTTGAACATCCATCACCACGATATATAGGGCGATAGACCAAACAACTGCGGCGAAAAAACCAGAAAAGCACAAAGACGAGCAAGATGTGTTCCGTAAACGAATCACTTCGTCTTCTTCCCTCCGAAACTATCCTCAATTTTTTTCAACAGCGCATGAGCTGCTTCATACGAACTTGACGGTAGAGGCCTATGCTGAATCCAGACGACACTGCTTTGAATTGACTTCGCGGTAGGCGAGGGCTCACGCTTAAAGCTTCGAACCTCCGAAGCCTGTTTGTACTTGTTTATAGCAGTAAAAATTACAGATCAAAGCACAGGAACACTGTCATGCTGCATAAGTCAGTACGATGTTTTCAATCGGCTGACAATCCCACTCAGGACCGGCGCAAGCATAGCCGGCCGGAATAAGGTGAACTTGTCGGCATCGCTCGAACTCAGCACGAAACCGCATCACGCTGGTAGCACTCGCAGTCGTTCGTCGTGTCGTTGTAGATGACGAATCGGTCATTTAAGAACCTTTGGGATAGTTTTCGAGCTCGCGCCCAGCACTCGGCCCCTGTGATGTCACACGGCCCCGGTGACGTCAATGCAAACTATATAGACAATACAGTGGTGCCCTCTTTCCGAGTAATGTTTTGTCAAACACTAGGTTGACTTGGGGCCGAAGAGAAAGGCGGGCCTCACGCCTAGCACGAAGCGTACATCAGTGCCAGGTGAGTTCGATTAGGATGATGCCGGGGCTGAATGTTTCCGATTAAGGCACGTACCGCTACTTTGTGCTGTTCCACAAAAACATCCCAAAAAGAATTTCAGCACGCAGCACTCGCCCCCTCTCGACCACCCTCCCTCTCCCAAGCACGAACAGCCTAGTAAAAGCGTGCTTGCAACATTTTACTGCATGGAAACCGCATAATGCGTGATAGCTTTACGTCGGGACAACAGAATAAACAACAATGTTTATTAGTGAAGGACTCAGCTGACGTGAGGCGAACGGCTTTTTTAGGTGGCTTTCTCCAATGCAAGGTGACACCTGAAAAAAAGTAATGCTTGCGTGAGTTTACACGACCTGTGGTTTCTTCCACCACTTTACTGTGACGCGGTTGAAGTGAATGCCTCCTGAGGTCGTACAGGACCGCCTTAATGGTATCCTGTTTTGGTTATCTGTTGCTCACCCGGAGGTTGCTTGTTCGATGCTACCACGAAGCAGCATTTCCAATGGAGGTGAAAGTGCTCATGTTCTTATATATAGGTATGCGTTAAAATTCTAGCAAATCGAAATTCCGGGAGCCCTCTACTACAGTCACCCTCATAATCTTTTGGTGCTTTGCGCACGTAAAATCTCAACATTTGTTATTGTAATATGTGTACCTAGGCTCATCGATTTATCTTGAAGTAGCCATGCGCACAAACATCAACTTTAGCATTGTTAGCACTCCACGATTGGCGGGTGCATGTATAGTGAACTCCCTAACTCTGCTCTGTCTTGAAGAATCTGAAGTCGCAAAATGAACCGTTAACATTTGTACTCCTTCACTTCAATAGACTCTCTCAAGTGCCGGCTCCGAATTACAACAGTCTACACTGTAGCAGGTCTCACTAAAGATTGGTAAACCAAAGTTCAACAAAAACTTGTCAGGCGAGGTTGATACCTGGTGAGAATAAAACATCAATATTTGTTTACATCTCTTTGAACAAGAAAGATGCCTGTTTGATTTGGAGGATACTCTTTCGTAAGCTTTCAATTCGCACTCTACGCGGCTTTCTTCTCTATAGTGAGTTTACCTTGGGCGTTTCCATAAATTTAATTACGCTGATTTACCAGCTCACGTTCTTTTCCAATCCCGTTCATATATACAAGTATTTCATGCCCGAATGTCTGCTTTATGGGATTCTCTTGTGTGTATATCAAGTGAACAAAGTATTTTTTCGTAGTTAGGGAAACGTATCTTGTTTTACTGCGTTTCACTTTATAGATCATGCGTAGTACCATTCCTGAATAGAATTTATATATGTTTAACGTATGCCTATCTGCAAGCTTAAGTAATGACTAATATGTGACGCAGCCCTGTGAAAATAAGGCTGTCTGTACCGTTACGTTTGGGGAACACAGCATCGTATTTCATTGATAGAAATTAAAAATATTACGAGTGCACCAACCAACTTTCGCGATACTCTAGAAACAAAAAACATAGAATCTGCCAGAGGAACAGCAATTCATATTTATTATTTGCTTCCCTTAATCACAATATCGTCGAATTCGGTAGATGGTATTTATATGCAGACCATAAGCAAGGAGCCAGAATTCGGGACAACAACGCGACATTTATAAATACAAATATAATCTATTCGACCTTCTCTAATGAAGGTTCATTAGATATGGCATCCGTTAGTCCTTCTAAATAATCTACGATTGACGAGCTAGACCATACTCCTTGCTACTGATGACACACTGAAGATCATTCTTGTCAAGGTGGTTGACAATGACTTCGCAATTATGCACTAACTATCGGGTGATAGTTACGCTTCAGGAGAATGTAAAGTTAGCCGCTATCATCGCTCAAGAAGCAGCAACCAGTGACCAACACCCGCTTTAACTAACGCTGTGAATCCTACCTGTTAATCTCGACAGCTCAGAGGTGGTCATGGGAGCTTTCCGCTTCGAAAATCGAAGAATCTCCGCTATCTTCCAACGGAACATGTCCTACTTCTGGCTGCAGCTTCTGGTCTGCCAGCGCGTCAAAATCGTCTACATCGGAGACAATTTCTTTGAGGAAAGACTCCGCTTCAGGCGAGACCCATGACGGGCTAGGGCTTCGGCTCTGCTCTGTTACTTCAGGGAGATCACTGAAGGGCCCCAGTTGGGAAAGGCCCTGCTGTGAGCCGGTCGACAAGTCCATGCGTTCGCAGGACTCGTCCAAAGAAGACTGCGGGATTCTGTTTGGAGGAGTTGAACGATGTGGCTCGTTCCTCGAAGCCATATCAGAGCTGTGTCCTTTTTCTTTCTTGCTGTCGTAATTATTCTTCGCCTTTCGCTGTGGTGTCGACGTCAGCTGGTGATACATATTTTGACGGCGCCGTTCTAAAAGCCTTCCATGGAGGACGAAATTCAGCGCGTGCGCCAGAACGTGAACGTGTATATATTGCAAACATCTTGAAAGAAGAAGAAGAATTATTTGATTAGTAACAGTAGCTCAGCTAAATAATCGTTAAATGGTCTGGTTATTCACATATTACTAGCATTAGGAGGGAAACCATGTTAGAAAAATTTTCTTTGCCGTTCATAAAAAACGCACAGGAATTTCACCATCTAAATCATTGTTGGAAAAATAAAATACGTCACACGCGTGCAGTTGCAGTCGCAATCACTAGGCTGCGATGTTAAACTTATATGTTAATTTTTATTTACACAAAGCTGGTCTGGCTGCTTCCCCTGATTGCTTGTTTTGTGGAGTCCCTGAGATGCACGTCATTATCTTACATAACGTAAAAGAAGTGCCGCATTTCGCAAAATTACATTAGATGCCGTCTTCTGTCTCGTAATATGGAGTTGAACACTCCAAATGTACTTTCTTTCAAGGCTTTGCCCCTAGGATTCAATGACCGGAAGTTTGTTGATGCCTTGCAGGAATTATTAAATTTCAACGAGATTCAGTCTGTATAAGATATATTACTCCTAAATTACTTGTTGCCAGTTTTTTATTCATTCATTTTCTTATAGCTGTTGCTGAAATTATCTGCTTCATTTTCTATATCCGTTCTCTCTAATTTTCCTTTTCTCATACTTTTTTTTCTTGATTCCTCTCATTGAATTAACAGACGTGAGCTAACAAATTAACATTATTTCGTTAGAATTAGCCGGTTATTGGCTAGTCACTAGCGTGGGTGTGTGCCACAGATTCCACGCTCTTCTTCTTCCTCAATGAGATCGCGGTGATGAAATGCTATGACATAAGCAAACTAATAACAGTATCATAGTCTGTCGATCATGACGCCATATCGCCTCCGTAGTTCAATTCAAGGACGTGATAGAGTGTCGCTGCAGAACCTTGAATGACGGCTAGTGAATGTCGCATATGTTCTTCATTTCTTTTTGCACCTAAAATGAACCGCTCAGGTTTGAAAAAAAACACCATTCCGTATTTTTCTGACACTAAGCTAAGATGAAGCACAACACAATGCAGATAACCAGAAACACACCACCAATCTGCACCGTGCCGTAACATGACAACGAAAAAAGCTTGCGAGATATAATTAGTGCATGTTGCAAGTTTTCAGTGCTATGAATCATTCATGATGATATGGTGGTATGCCGGGTTTAACGTCCCAACACCACCATATTATTATGAGAGACGCCGTAATGGAGGTCCTATAAAATTTTAACAATCTGGAGTTCGTTAACGTGCACCTAAATCTGAGCACACGGACCTACAGCATTGTCGCCTCCATCGAAAATGCAGCCACCGCAGAAGGGCTTTGGTCCCACGACCTAAAACGTTCATGCGAAGTGCCCTTAAATGTGTTCTAAATTTGTTCTTCTTTTTTTCAGCGCGTTTTTACAGAATAGCACCGTCAAAACCTTTCCATATTTTCATCCAAGTAGCATCATCATCACAGCCACAAACACGCCGCGAATGGTGACTATTCCGTAACAGGATGAAAGCTTGTTAGATATAATAAGGAGATATTCTGAAAACTTTAACTCAAAGAAGTTTTCATGCACAACGCAGTTAAATGTGTTAAGAAGTGATCATTGATTTTGCTACGCCTCTTTTAGCATAGCGCTGACTACAATGTCTAAAAATATTGATCTGCCACAATGACTCGAGAAAAAAGTCAACACGCTGGTGGGGTGTTTTCAGCATGAAGACCCTCCCGGTGATACTTCGCCCAGAAGGCATTGTTGAAAGTCACGTAAAAAATGAGAAATGATGTGGAATATAACAGAGTGGTACATTCTCAATTGAATTTTTATTGGACAAGTTTACATTAGGTGTATACAAATGCGCACCATGTCACGTTTGGAAAAAAGCTAACAGCAATTCAATGTGCTTAGTTGGTGCAGCTTCATTTTCGTGTTGCGTTGCGCTGATCAATATATCACACACAAAGCCAGCAGCGAAAAAATTGGAGCACGCTTGAGCTTCGGCTTTATTAACAGATCGTGGTAGTGCAATCGGGGCTCGTGCCCGTCGCCTTTTGAACTGCTAGCCTGCTTTGGTTCTCGGTGCGTGTCTCAACCGTGCCGTGAGAGAACGAGTGACTGTGCGCGTAACATGGGCCGCTTTAAAGCGTCATTAAATGTCAACTGCTAGTAACTATGTTAAGTGCCAGCTACCCCATAATTATTCCGTTTGCGAATCAGCAAAGGGCCCACTACGTGGCCGTAGAAGGGCAACACGGGAACTTACGCAGCTGTTCGCATGGCTTATGGTTCTGCTGCTGGATATCACTAAATATATCTGAGCAATTTGTAATGAGTGTGCCTCTAAAAGTCTTTGTTCAAACTCCTTGCTCGATTAACACTTGTGGACACCTGGCGCGATGATACGCTCCTGCCATGCCGTCTACGGAGACCCTTCCCCCTGCATGACATTCACATTGCTTTTCAGGAGCAGTTTCCCGGCTCTTCGAAAAACACCTGCCTGCCACGCAGTCGGCTTGGTTCGGTCTTCACTGGGACCCGAAAATTTTTATTATTTATTTTATTTACATATTTCTCGTTGTTACGGTCATGGACAATAAAATGCTTTTTTGCTCACAATACACGCTGCACATGTCGTCATTTCTGCTGAACAAGCTCTTTAACACTGCCGCGTTGAAACAAGAGAAACACGAGAAACATGCGTGCACCAACTTTGTATGCGGCATTGTCTATGACAGCAACCCATGAATGTGAATGCATCTTGTAACATAGAACGTGACATAATGGACAGATCAATGAATAACATAGCTCAAATTTAATATAACAAAATTACGACGCTGTATTTTTTTGCTCGATTCCGTATTGAGTACAAGAGTTTTAAAAAACGGCGGTAGTCGAAGACCCGTCTACACCGTGACGGTGTTTATCAGAACAGCAAAACCTATAAAGAGAAGAGGCACGTGGCAGGAGACCCGCGAAATTTTTCTTTTTATTTGTCACTCTCAACTTCCAACATCTCTCCACCGACCAAGTGTTTAGCTTGAAGCTTCCAAGCGGTAGAGGTCGTGCGTACTTTTTGCCGTTTTGTTTTCTTAAGAGAGACAGACGACTTTGATTGTCGTGACCCGAGAATGTCTCTTCATTTACGGCCAGATCCCACAAGAGCCTCGAAGATTTCCCGTTCTTGATCACAACCCCGTCTCCTACTTCTACTTCACTACAAGATGTACCTTTGACGTTGAGAGCTGATAGCCGTTGTAAAATTATTCCTTGCGCCACCTCTCCCACAACGCATTCAGACACAATTTTTTAGCCTACGATGTCTTTGTAGTTAATCTTTAGTTTCCCTTTCAGTGATCTCATCACCAGAAATGAAGAATGACCATTGGTCGACCAGGTAATTAGCCGGTAAAGGAGGTGGTTACCCCAGCTGACCGGATATTGTTCTATGTGGGGGAGGGTTGACTATCACTTCAAGTTCTGTCAGAATAGTTCCTGTATAATAAGGCGTCGCTATCAACTATGGCACTATGCAATGTCCCGTGCTTGGCTGCTGCAGCAGAGGGCAGAAACAAGATGGAATAAACAGTGATGTCTTCGTTTGTGCTGTGATCGTTATCATGTGTGATGTAACAAATTTTGCCGACAAATATGGGACAAGTGGATACTTACGTGAACATCTTTGGCTTGAAGAGTCTCACAAGATCTCTAGGGCTCTCATCACTGTGAAACAGCATGACCAAGTGGCTAATGAAGCAAGAAAACTTGCACAAAATGTTAATATACTTGAAATCACAGATAATGGCAATGCAGCAGATGTACTTGCTATAACATGCAAAGTCGAAGTCGCAGATCTCAGAAAAAGCAAAAATTGTTGTCCTTGTGGCTCTACCACGTACTTTGCAAATAGGTTCCGTCGCAAGGAAAAGGCACAGAAGTGTTGAATGTTTGGGAAAATTGGTCATTTTCAAAAGGTACGAGTCATTGCTGAAGTTTGGAAAAAAAAAACTGTTCAGCATGTAGTGGAAGGTAGCGGTATACAGCTGGTGCAGATGACCATTTAAGTGTCTGTTAGATTTGGAGGCGTAAGATGGGGATTTTCACAGTGTAAGAAATTGAAGATATTTCTGTGCCACTTTTGATCGATACATTATCATCGGTTTCGATTCTGACCGAAGAACTTTGCCAACGCCATTTTTCTAAAATTCATCCACTGTAGTCTACGTCCATCCCACTTCTCGATTATTTTAAGTCAAGAATTTCTATGCGAGGATGTTTCGAAACTGCGGCATTATTCCATAGTATTGTTCTTCTCTCCCACGATAGGTTATGCCTGGAGGAGCAACAATTCTTGATTTAAACGGCATCGCGGCTCACGATATGAAGATTCAAGGGTCGCCATTAAGGCGTGTTCTAACGACACAAGAAACATTGATGTTACCTCCAAAATTACGTTCCGAGCTTGAGAATCCATTTGCAAAATAGATGGCAACTGTGAAAAGTCTCACTCACTACGGTAGAGGTCGCACGTCTATATAACCAATGTCCCGCAAGCTTAAACGTCTACCACTCGTCATTCGCGAGCAAGTAAAGGCAGAAACACAAAAATGAGAAGCTAAGGACATTATTGAGGGCGCCGATTCTTCAGAGTAGGTCTTGCCTATTGTCATAGCCAGAAAAAAAGATGGTTCTATTCGCATGTGCGTTCGCTTGTGGGAGTCAAATGAAGCTGTGGTAGGGGACAGTGTTCTCTTGCCAGAAACTGAGAAACTCCTCAACAGCTTCGCTGCGGAACAGCGTTTCTGGAAGCTAGATTTACCTTGTTACCCTTCAGTCCAGAAACCATCATTTCACCACGTTCATAAGGCATGACGGACCATTTCTCTTCAAAAGAGTTTGCTTCGAACTGGCATGGGTGCCCACAGTGTTTCAGAAATTGATGCATATATGATCTTGAAAGGGCGCACATGTGTCCTATATAACATTGATCACATCATTCTGTATGAACGCTCCCGGGAGAACCATTTGGGTAATTAGAGCCACTGTTTTGAAACGTCTTTCTCATGCTGGACTCCGCCTCAAAAACAAATACATTTTTGACGTGGCAGACTTGACTTCTCTAGGTCTTGTTGCGAGCGCCAAAGGATTACTTCCATTGATGCCATATCGATAACCCACGCACCATCACTTACCATTATCAACAAGCTTCTACTGCAAGTTCATTCCTTATTTTTCGGGTGTTGTCAAGCCATCTGGCATTGCTACGAGAAAATGCGCCTTTATTTGGAATACCTTAAAGTAAAAAACAGTTTGGAGCGTTTGAAATCTCTGTAGACATCTCGCAAAGTTCTCCATCTTCTTTATCCTCACTTGCCTGTATACTTTACAACTGATGCCTCAAGATATGACTTAGATGCTGTGCTTCAGCAGGACAACGGTACATAACTGCAAAACTCTCGCATCACGCACACTTAAACTGCATGAACGGAAGTACTCAGTCAGCGAGCGGGGGGTCCTTGCCGGGCTCTGGGCTTGTGAACACTGGCACGTTTATCTATCTTACGAACGGATCACGTGGCGTTGGCTACGCTCCTTTCAACTAAAGGCATCGGTCACCGACCATTAAGGATAGCCCACTGGTTGTCCTGTTGCTGTTCTAATTATACTGTCGAATACAGGTAGTAAAAACATCGTGGCTAACGCTATCTCCAGGCTGCATGCCCGTTCAGAGTTTAATCCGCTATGCAACAGAAAAAAATCTATGTCTGTTGTCTCCAGTAGTTACAATGCAAAAACTTCAAAAAGCAAGTGCTAATGCTGAGGTTGCCTGTGAAGTTGAGCACTTCGCGACTACTTTCTGGCCTGACAACAAATCCTTGTCAAAACAGTTGATACCTTAGCTTGACGTGAAAGCTGAACTCTCTGTCGTAAGTAGTTTTCTCTGCCAGGTTCATAGGATCGTCGCGCCTGTGACTTTGTCAAGTCGCCTTATGGATCTGGCCCACGAGTCAAACCAAGGCATTAGTCGTACCAAAGCTTGCCTGAGAGAGTCGTATTGAGGACTATGCATGGATAGCCACATTGAAAAACTGGTGCGCACATGCGTGATTTGCCAGTCTTGTGACTAGCTCTCATGTACCATTGCGGCGCCACAGCAACCTATTCCGCTTCCTGGCACAGCACGGGAAAAAATGCCGTCGACATCGTGGGACCTTTCACGCAAGCTTCGAATGACTGCCATTTTGCTACTACTGTTATTGACCATTATAGCAAGTGACCTCAAATAACTTTTGTGCAAAATGCTTCTACGTCTACTGTGAACAAATTTTTACTTGAACATTTTGCACGAGAAGGACACTCACGTGGTATTTTATTCGATCAAGGACCACAGTTTTCTACAGCGTGCTTGGGCGAATATCTCACAGAACGTGAAATAACACAATGCAATTCATTTGTGTACTACTCGCAAGCTAACCACTTGGTGGAAAAATTCAATAGGTTTCTGAAGTGATATATTGTCACGTAGTCTTGTGACTATAGTGCACCATAAACCAGAAGATGTTCTGGGAGGCAGCCATTTTCTTTGTCGAACAGGTGCCTCGAATTCTTGCTGGCTAACAAACACAGGCGCTACTTTTATAGTCTTAAAATGAATACCACTGCTTCGTGCTGCACACTCTTCTTTAAACAGCCAGTGGAAAATAGGAAACTTCTTATCGATACATCGAACACACAGGGATACAGAAAAAAGACAGTAGCATCAGGAAACACAGTGGGCGCACACGTCTACACGCGCAACTAAAAGAACAAACGCAACAAATGATGGCACGTCTGCAGTCACCAACAGCAGACGCTTTGCTTTCCTTTTAACAGGCGTCGTCCAGATGTTTTGATGAAATATCGCGACAACTGGTGCTAAATTTAACTTGAACAAAGAAAGATGCAAGCTGAGAATCAATGTGATAGTATCAGCACTCAGGGAAAGGTTTTAAGGGGATTACATGGACCCTTGAGAGTGCAGTGGACATCGCTGTGACGATGGGAGGTCATCGGGGACTTCCTCATAATACAGAGAGCCAAATCTTTGTGAAATCTTGTAGGGCCCGAAGTAGCAAAGCAGAAGTTTTTCATTTGCCTTCGTTTCCGAATGGGCGCCCATATTTATACGCGGTCACCAGGTTTAGACTGTTGATTGCTGCGGCGCAGATTGTAGCATTGGTCGTCGGCTTTTATTGACCTTGAATGCGTAGACGGGCTAATGGTCGAGCCTCTTCTGCTCACTCAAGTAGGCAGAGACATCAAAGTTCTCTTCATTGGTCGTGTTTGGGAGCAATGCATCGATCGTTGTCACGAGTTTTCTTCCGCAGAACAACTTGAATAGCGTCATCTGAGTCGTTTTCTGCACTGCAATGATGTATGCAAAAGCCGTTGTCCTGCAGTGGCTTGTGTGGCTATAATGCGGAATAACTTGCATCAGGTCAGCCGTGTACGCCATCCCCCTGTTAGCGATAAGCACGTTCGGTACCCCGGGTCGCAGTAAAATGTCTTCGACAAACTTGGCGATTTCTGCGGCGCTGCCCTCGGGGAGAGACTTTGTGTCGGCGAAGTCAGGGAGGCAACCGGTTGCCACGACGATCCATTTGTTGCCATCAGCGGACGTCGGGAATGGTCCGAGAAGGTCCATTTCAATCTGCTGAAAAGGCCTCGAGGGTGGTTCAATGGCCTTTAAATAGTAAGCAGGTTCCATGGGGGGGGGGGGGGGGTGCGTTTTTAACAGTCCCGACAGGTTTTTACATAGAAGGCCGTGTCAGTGACGAGGCTGGGCTAATAGTATTTCTTTAGAATAATTTCCAGTGTGTGGCCAAAAGCCCCCGAACTCTGGAGGCAAATTTTGCAATCGCCGACTTGCTCGCTTGCTGGTAGCAATGTCGACTGCAAGCGCACGAACGGAGCTGGCGCATTGGGTCGAAGGCGCGACTTGGGAATGGGACAGCATCACATCCACCAAATGTCAAGCAGTCTCGCGATAGTGCACAAGAAACCAAAAGGCGTTCTGAGAGGCAGGCACAAAATTTGTCGAGCAGTGCCCAAAATTATCGGCGATAATGTCGACCGGCGCTGTCGTTCATAGGCTTAAAACTAATACCGCCGCTTCGTGCGGTGCACTATTCTTAAAAAAGGCGTAGAAAATGTGACTCTTCTTATCGATACATCACACGAAAAGTTATACAGAAAAAAGGCAGTAGCGTCAATAAATACAATGGGTACACAGTTCCATGTGTGTAACGAAAAGAACTGATGCAACAAATGATAGCACGTCTGCAGTGACTAACTGCAGACGTCACGTGGGAATATTTAATTAGCTCTGTTTGAAAGCCTTCATTTACGAACAGCCCAACTAGATTACCTGCAACTATATCGCTGTACGCCTTACGCGACTACTGCTGAGGCACTCGCTGTTGTTCTACATAGACGCCAACCTCGCACCAGACTTGACATTGTGGGATTGCCTTCTGACAAATGCTTCAGCACGGACCCATCAAGGGTGATTGTGCAGTTTTGAAAGCGCGTGAGAAAGAAGCGAAAAATGTCGAAGAGCTCCACTGTTCGAAAACGTGGAACCAAGGATCCCAGCTTCGTCGTAGGTGATTACGTGCATGTTATCTGCAGTACACGGCAAGCAGTCTCCACAATTATCCACGCCCAAGAAAATCATTAGAAAACATCGACCAGCATCACAACTCTTGAAAGATGGGGCCATGTGTGGGACGCATCTAAATTAGTCACAAAATGAAATCCAACCCCTCTGCTGTTGTAAGCTGGTCTCTGCGTCTAATCATTCATTTAGGACCCCACAACCTGAAACATCCGAAGCAGATGACCACAAAAATGCTGACCATGAATTATCTGATTATTATCTGATTATCTGACTATGTGCACGCTTCAACCAATCTGTCAGGATTTGATGCACTCATAAGAAGGAAGCGTATGATAGACTCCGAAGAAATTGAAGGGCCACGTCAGACAGTAAAAGATAACTGTGTGTGTGTGTGTGTTTATTGATTGATTGATTGATTGATTGATTTGTGGGGTTTATGGTCCCAAAACCACCATCTGATTATGAAAGACGCCGTAGTGGAGGGCTCCGGAAATTTCGACCACCTGGGGTTCTTTAAGGTGCACCCAGATCTGAGCACACGGACCTACAACATTTCCGCCTCCATCGGAAATGCAGCCGCCGCCGCCGGGATTCGGTTTCGCGACCAGCAGGTCAGCAGCCGAGTACCTTAGCTACTGGACCACCGCGGCGGGGCGTGTGTGTGTGTGTGTGTGTGTGTGTGTGTGTGTGTGTGTGTGTGTGTGTGTGTGTGTGTGTGTGTGTGTGTGTGTGTGTGTGTGTGTGTGTGTGTGTTTACGGTAAGGGAATATGTTATGTAAGGCGTCGCTATGACTACGGCGCTGCGCGATGGCACGCGCCGCCGCAAAGAGCAGCAAGCAATAATAAAGAGTGAGTGATGTCTCCATTTATGCCGTCAAAGTTATTATGCACGATGTAACAGTTTCTCATTCAACATAGCTAAAAAAAGCTGTCCTAAAGGCCTTTCGTAGCACTGTCTTCACAGTACATATCAGCCGTTCTTAGAATAAACGCCCACCATTCTGTTTCGGAGCCTGCAAAATTCTACCATCTTGGGAAATTTTGTGAGTGCGGAAAATTTAGCCGATCAGAGAGATCATATAGAAACAGACTGGGTCAATCTGTGTTGGCCAATGATGTAATTCGATAACATGGCAGAATTCGATAGTGTGAAGAAATCTGATGATGTCCTGAGTCGCTACCAGAAGCTTTGCCTGGTCCGTATCACGTGCGCTGGTGTTATGGCTTGTTCAACAGTTGTCTTTTTTCGAAGAACAGAGGTTAGTGTATGAGTCGCGTGTAGGGTTTGGTCCTTTCGTCATTCCTTTTGAAACTTTTGCCTGACTGTCTATTGTGTGTTTCAAGGTTGTGTCGCTTTTCATCCTGTAAAAAATCCATGCGCTCTTCCAGGAATGCATTTGCCGCCAATGGATAAGCGTAGTAAAGAGAAAAAACTATAAGTCGGACGAAAATTACCTGATGTATGTATTAGTTTAGACGTTAGAAATATTTTACTGTATGTGTGTTTTTGATGAAACTAGCTGATTGGCATACACGTTATGGAGCGTGTTGAAAAGCCTAAGTTTGGCAATGTCACGCAAAAAGTAATAACTCGTGGGACGAGCGTAGGGCTATACGATTTCGCAGTTGCACACAAAAAAATTGCAGATCCCATGTACAGTGGGAACCGACAATATGCGAAGCACGAAAAAGGAAGGTTGATATGTGGCTTTAAAATCAGCACAACGTTACGAGGCGGAGGTAAATTATGCTCTACATGACTTCCATGTCACGATTATAATGTTTGCGCCTGTCAGTTTTGTTCGTCGTCCATTCACGTCATGTAATACCACATTTGGTATATCTGAAGCTAGCGAAATGACCACAAGCGTGCCATGAGTGTAGCATGTGTCATGTTTTTTTGCATGACATGCATGTCATGGTTATCATATTTGGACAAGCCACTTACATTCGTCGTCTATTCACGTCACGTAATACGAAATTTGCTATATGTGAAGCTAGCGAAATGGCTGCGAACGCACTATGATGGTACCATGTAATCATGTTTTACATGAAACGCATATCATGAATATCATGTTTGGGCGTGTTTTTCCCTTCTTCGCCAATGCACATCGCATAATACCCATTTGGTATATGTGAAGCTAGCGAAACGGCCGCGAGCGCATCATGAGCGTGGTATGTAGTCATGTTCTTTTATGACACGCTTCTCATGGTTATCATATTTGCACCAGTCAAAGAACTTCATATTTGGACCAATAAGCAATTAAAGCTATCGGTCCACATATTCTTTGTATTCTCATAACTTTCAAATAAAAAAATTGATTTATTGATTGATTGATTCATTGACGTCTCATTATACCAAATTTGGTGTATTTGAAGCTAGCGAAACGAACGTCAGTGCATCATCCACGTGGCTTGTAATCATGTTCTTACATGACACGCATGTCATCATTGTCATGTTCGCACCAATCATATGCCTACATCATCCATTCACGTCACGTAATACCAACTTTGGCGTATGTGAAGCAGGCGAAAAGACCACGAGCGTGTCATTAGCGTGGCATGTAGTCATGTTCTTACAAAGAGCGCATGCCATGATATCCACGGGAGGGCCTGTCACTTATGTTCGCCATGCAGTAATGTCACACCCATACCCGTTTTGCGATTTATCATGTGAACGAAACCATTAAAAAAGCAGCAAGACTATGAAATGTGAAACATGACATTAATGGCCTACATGTCATAGTTTTTATGTTATGACTACTCACTTATGCTCATCATACAATCATGCTATGCCAAGCCAATTTCAGTATTAATACCAATATCGAAACAGCTACGGTGGCGGACAGCTACGGAGAGCAAAAATTGATAGGCAGCTAGATGGATAGATAGATAGATAGATAGATAGATAGATAGATAGATAGATAGATAGATAGATAGATAGATAGATAGATAGATAGATAGATAGATAGATAGATAGATAGATAGATAGATAGATAGATAGATAGATAGATAGATAGAAGATAGATAGATAGATAGATAGATAGAATAGATAGATAGATAGATAGATAGATAGATAGATAGATAGATAGATAGATAGATAGATAGATAGATAGATAGATAGATAGATAGATAGATAGATCTAACCTTGGACCTTTTGAATCTTTAGTATGAATGCGAAATATCTATTTTATTCGCTTCCACATGACCAGTTGACAGTCACAGCAAAAGCTAAAGAGCGACCTTTCAGAGCTTTTTCTAAACACTCTTCGGGTAAATAATACAAGCACACTGCTGGGTACCCGCTAGTCATTAATAATCATAATAATTTGTGTAGTAAGCCAGCGTTCGCCATACTATTCTTCGTTTTTCTTTGGACAAGTGTTGTATCCGCTACACACTTGTTAGGAATTCGTCCATTTTTTTTGTCATGTTGAGGTTGACAACGATGAAGAATTTTGCCTCAAGTAGGAATGCGCCACAGTTAATGCGTGACCAAAAAACATGTCATTATTGATGTGGAGCATTGGACGACCCACTCATTACGCAATTCGTATTGTGTGACGCCTGGTTGTTCCTTTGATGCTCTAAAACGCTATATTACTCATAATACCGTGATTCCTTTTCCGACATCAAGCCTACCTGAGGCCACTTTATAAACCCGTTACAAGCACAATGTAATAAATACCACGGAAAAAAATTGGCGTGGCTCGTGGAAGACTGGGCAAGCACGCAGCAGACGCTGGTTCGAATGCTAATATGTCCATGGGGTTTTATATTTACTAGGCTTTTTTTTCTATACAGGTTATAAACACCGGCGGTGGTGGCGGCGGACAGCTACGGCACCACGCATGACCCATGTTCTGATCTCATTCATAACAGCTTTCGCTGTCAAACCAATTGCTTCCGCAGTCATGACAGCAATCAGTGGGATTACTTGGGACATTTATGGGTTCCTCACGTTTGAGTTTTTGAGAGAGTGCAAATCGCAGCCTCGAAGAGTAAGTCAAAGTACGCATTCCACCGGGTGAAATAACAATAATCCCGCACCACTCTTTGGCTTATTCTCCTAGTCGCATTTCGCGGTGCGGTAGCCGGGAGTGTTGCTTCATACCGCTTTTGATAGATGGCGCGACGCACGCGGTGAGCTAAATTTCAGCAAGGCGGCGCACTTTGAATTTGCCATCCTGATGTAGCGTTCCCCGCCTAATGTGTGCACATGACGCGGAATACTATAATCACATCAATACGCATCATCACATTTCTGTGTGTATTCAAAAACATTTTTCGGGTTCCAGCACGAGGTGAGGGTTAACTCATTGTGATAAATGTTAGTGCGTGCGATCACATCTGTTCGTGTGTGATGCCTCGCGTGTTTGCTGCTTTTGTTTTGATGTGTTTGGGTTTCACTTACAAGGACTCTTAGCATCGCTTGGTGTAGAACGCGCCATAATGTTTGAGGAGCTTCGCGATTGTTTGACATCATTCTGTTAAGATTACGCGTGGTACGCGAATCGTCAGGTTTATTCGAGATCTTTACGCAAGCAGCAGTAATAATTCTGGATGGTTCGATTACTGATGTATATAATATTAATGAGACGTAACAGTCAATGAAGTCATTGCCTGTTAGATTTCATTATTATTGTGCCTAACAAAGAAAAACAATCCGCTTAAATTCCAACATCTTTTCTTGATGTAGATAAGATGGCACCTATCAACGATCATCACGTTACTTGACGGGTGACGACTGTTCACGCCATCATAAGTGCACAGTGTGCATTACTTCTATTTGGAGTTTCCATTTTCAGGCACAAGTTGACCCAAATAAAACGTTTCGTATTTCCCAATCTCGCTGCAGCCTTCACCGCCACAAACACGTGACGACTGGTGCAGGCGCTGATTCCTTCATCTTTCAGACACCCACTAAACGTCGGGAGCCAAGCCCCCAGCGTGAGGACAAAGATACTGAAGCCCTAATGCATAAAGCGGGATACACATGGTGTGATTTGGCATCCGATGCGGCGCGTGACGCCGCATGCTGCGTACGACGGTTCACAACACATGGGGTGAACAGCCATCAGCGCTCAGGCTGCGCCCACATACGGCCCCCTCAGTTGCCCGCTCGGAAGAGATCCTATCCTCTTTATTAAGCGCAAAATAAAGGAGCTCATACAGCCATGCCTTGCTGTCTAATAACATCGCCAATAGCATTGCCTTCGCAAGCGACAAACATCGACATAGCCCCCCTTCATTATCGACTCCGAGCGTAGGCCTAGCAAGGCCGGAGGTCTCGGTAGTGCCGCTCTCTTTCCAACCTGAGCTCATTGTCGAGTGCTTCTTTTTACCAACACGATAAAAACTCGTACACTTATATGACGCTTTCACCCGTGCAACTGGTTTAATCGACGGCCTCGATGTAAAAAGCAAAAGTGGGAAAGAAGCGGGCCAGTTCCCCGTGACCACCGGTACCAATGTTTGTTTACCTGCAAAATGGACTTCCATCACGGCTCGACATCCCGTCGTTGTTTCGAAAACGGACGTTTCCCTGCAGAAACAGCACACTTCAACCATCACTTTATTCAATCATGAGTTATTTCACGTCAGAAACAGTCTGACTGTCTTTCCAATGTTTTTGATGCCACTGGCAACGGTGATATTCAAAAAAATACAAGGGCGATCGGAGTGGCGGAGAGGCAGAAGCTTGCGACGGCACCCACCTGTGCCCCCTTTGTCACGCTCTTGCGCTGCCATTGTCTGCGGTCGCCAAACCAGCGCGGGTGCGACGCGGCTCCATTCAGCAAGTTGGATGCACGCGCGGCGTGCAAATCGTCGCCGCATGCTGTTGGACGCCTGTCGGATGCGGCTGTTGGCACGAACAGCCGTACGGCAAATCGCATCCGAATTCGCACCATGTGTCTCCCGCTTTACTCCAGGTAGCTCTCGGAAGCGGGCGGGCTTGCGAAACGGGAAAGCGAGCCCGACGTCCAAGTAAACAGGCACGCGGTCGGCAGCTCTGATGAAATTTGTCACCCTGGCGTGCCCTCGGCTATTCCCATGCTAATCCTTTGAAACGAGCTTGTAAAGAGAACCATGTGTGGAGAGCGATCGGTTCCGCTTACAAGACACAGGCGCATTACTGTTCCGTCGGCAAGAAGTAGACGTGTTACCAGGGAGGCCTCTCTTTCACCAAATCCCAGAACTCGTAGCTTTAAGTTTATTGATAGTTGTACGCCCGTTGAGCTTGCCCTTCCCTCTAAGACTTTAGATTAGCTTTGTTTTATTTGTATATTGTTGCTCTGTCGTTTGGTGCGAGGGGCATGAGCCCTCACGCTTGCACGAAAGTAGAATCCTCAGAGTTAGGTTCTTGATTTGAGAAGTGCACTTTTGTATCACAGGACAAACAGCTGACGATTCTCCGAGAGTTCCGTAAAGGCGGAGCATCCAGGAAATAATAAGTAGCCCTGGTGTACCGCTCAGCGTTCTTTACTGGGCTTAAGGTTTTAGGCACCATCACCTCTGCCAATTCTTGTAGGGTCGCACTGCAGATGGTTCACTTCAAAGTGCTTTTTAAGTAACTTGTATGCCCTAAACTCTGTTATATATTCGGTATAGTCTGTAAAAATAGGTTTTCTCTCAACTTTGCTAAAATTTCTAGTTTTTACTTCCTTTTCAAGCGACCGACGAGTCAATCGCCGGTATTCACATAGCAGCAGTACGTTACTTCCCCCAACTTTGCTACACCACCTCGGGTGGTGCGTCTCGGGTGCTGAGTGGGCAGAGTTGATTTCACAACAATGGAAAATCTGGATTGCACTTCTTTTTTGAGGACGATACTCGCGAACGTGTCCAAGAATACTCTCTGAAACATATCCTCGAATCTGGTTCTTGGAAGAGATCTCTTTCCATTCTCGAACCAGGTCTCGAACCAGGTCTTCGCCGCGTCTTCCAGGTAGAAGTAGACGTGACAAAAATTGTTTTTTTTTTTGTTCCGGCTGCTAAATGTGGCGACACAGGTGTATGTCTGAAGTGAGGTTTCCGGGCCTTCAAACGATGATTGATTCAGGAAAAGCCGGCTGCTCCCTGGGCCTCTGCATCACGATTGTAGCCGGGAACACAGTAGTCATCATTGTGACAGCTGGTCTTGGCCGCCGTGACTGTCTTATTGACAATGTTGCAGCCTACGACTATCTCGTTTATGTAAGTGATCTTTAAAAGAGAGAAAAGAAGATAAAAGTGAGCCCCGTAACTGTCTGCATCATAGTGTGACACCTCAACAGTGGCTCACGAGGGATGGGGGTAAGGAGGGATTAAAAGGGATAGGGATAGAGATGAGGACAGCCACATACAGAAGAAAAGATAGAGAAAGATGGACACGGTCAAAGGAGTCCGAGGACGGGGCACCACTCAGCGAGAGCTTCACGACGTCAGGAGATAGTGGAGGGCGAGCCGGTTGGCCAGAGCTGTGCAGTCGTCGGAGATCGCGGGCGCACAACTGGTCAGCACGGAATCCAGCGAGCGAGTCCTCTCGTTTAAGCGCGAGACACACGTGCGATTCTCCGTGCGATGCGGCGTGCGGTGCGACGATGCGACAGCCGGAGTGGTGACGTTTCGTGACGTATTATCGCGTCGCACCACCGCAAAACCGGTGCGGCTATAGTGCGGCGAAGATCAAACCAGCCAGATGTTTTCGTCGCCGCATCGCACCGCCGCATTGCACCGCCGCATTGCACCGCCGCATGGCAGCAGCCAATACAGCGCGAACAGACGAGTGACGTCATGCCGCTAATGGCGCCATCTCCCTGTAGCCACTCCCATCACCCGTGATCCCGGCCAGTTCAAGCGAGTCAATGGGGCGGTGCGAGCGTGGATTTGCTGACATCGCCGACTGCGACAAACATTGTGTACATTCCCCTGGTGACATGTTATTATTCCGGATTAAAGAAAGTGATGTTTGAAGTGTGCCATTCCTGCACGACAACGGCCGTTTTGAAACCGTTAGTGAGACCGAAGATTGTGAGCTGCGATACAAGGTGATTTCGCAAGCAAACACGGCTACCAGCGTTTCTGCGCTGGCTCGCTTCGCTTCCACCTTTGCTTTTCACATCAATGGCATTCAGAAAGTAATAGCGTATGCAAACGCATTGCATACGAGTGCAAAGCTTAATAGGGATGTCAAAAACAAGTGCTCGATGACGAGCTCGCGTGTGAACGGCGTAGGCGACGGCGGGCACCCGCCATGCTAGGCCTACCTGTCGGAGTCGTGAATAATCAGCTGTTACCGCTTTTGCGACGTGCTTGTCGTTCACGAAGACGTTTTATTCATTATTTTATATAGGAACGAAGCATGGCTGCGCAATGTTGTTTGTTTCAAGCTTCATTACGAGGATACAAAGCCGTCTGACCGCGCATGCCGAGGCGCCGCAGGTGTAGAGCCAGCCGCTGATAGCTCCTTTGCCCCCGTGTGTCCAAAAACGTCGCATGCGGCTCGCCGCACCATGCGACACCACACGCCGCTACGCACGGGAAATCGCACATCTCGCGCTTCAAAAGCCGGACCGATGCGAGAGCCGTACTGCCTCGCTGGGTTCCCGAAGAGGTTCATGCATGCGCAGGCCGAAAGTGCCCTGAAACAATCACCGGGTCGTCACAATGACGTTTTCTTTCCTACTACCTTGTCGCCCACGTGGGGTTGGTTCATTTGACCTAGGTTAACAAGAAACCATAAGCGCTCAGTAAACTCAGGTGCCCTAGCAATTCGCGGGGCGGCATGCAGGCATACAGCGTCTACGATCAGTGCCGAACCGGTCGGCCACTGACAAAGCCGTCAAAGCAATGCTTCGTGCCGGAGAAAATGCAGCGGAATGGTGAGCATGCAAGCTTACCGCACAAACTAAATAAGATTAAGCTAAAAAACTGCCGCGCAACCACTTCTTACGTCGGTTCTACAAAAGGGCTGCTTTGTTGCTGGAGACACAGGTTCAGCTACCGAACGACACCATCTTCCCCAACGTGACTACCTCTATGTCCTCATTTTCATAAAATACGTTATCACCTTCTCGGAAGAGGTAACCCGACTTTATCACCAGGCTGACGCCTGTATAGCTGAAGAACAAAAAAAATATTCCCCTGATTATGCGGCGTGTTAAACAAAGACTGCGCAGGACTTGTCCACAACTTGCCCAATACATTCCTCGAATTCCTCATCCGCGCTACAACTATTGATAAGACAATTGAGATGCGGACCAAACAGTATAACAATTCTCCGCTATCTGCAACCTATCCCGAGGTGAACTAGCTGGCCACCTACGACTTGCGCGAGACAATCAGAGCGGTAATGGGGAAAGGACTATTGTTGCGAAGCGCGCCTCCGACGACATTACGAAGGGCGCCACGAATCTCGCCGTTGACTCCACTGTTACGAAA
Organism: Rhipicephalus annulatus; assembly: GCA_013436015.1. Classification (NCBI taxonomy): domain Eukaryota; kingdom Metazoa; phylum Arthropoda; class Arachnida; order Ixodida; family Ixodidae; genus Rhipicephalus; species Rhipicephalus annulatus. The sequence goes on from WOVY01006648.1 coordinate 58,416, forward strand.
GACGGCGACGCCAACACGGTCCCGAAGGCGTCACTGCTTCGAACTCCGCCGGGAAGGTCACCAGCCGTTTGGTAGCGTAGATTTCTCAGCTCGCGACTGCTTCTGCGCAGAGCTGATAGACAAGCGCACCCGACGACGGTGAGTTAAACAAGGTTTATGTACAGCATATGTACAGAGGCGTTACAAATTCGGCACTGGGGCCGACAGCTTAGAGACCCGAAGAGCCGAGCTCTCCTCCCTAACACGTAGCTCTACTGCTCGCGACGCGCCGCAGGGCTTCTTTTATATGCACTGGGTGGATTCTTTGTGTAACCAAATGTCCAACGAGAAGCGCCGGTGGCCGTGAGGTCAGAATCCTCCAATGGGGTCGCCGCTGAGCCGCGTCATTCTCATCGAATCTGGAGCCGCTGCGCTGCACGTGGCTGCAATCAAGGACGAGTGACGTCACCACGCATTGCGTCAGACTCGCCAGACAGGAAGGCGGTGATTGCTTCGACGGGCTCGCTGACTGAGGTGACTCACTGTGCGTGCGCGGCAGAAAGGCACCGCCGCGGGATGACGCCGTTGAGTTGTTCGCGTCAGGTGGGCTCGCGGGCTGCAATTGACATAGATTGCCTTTTTCAGAGGCATGGACGTTCGCTGTGGACTCGCAGGCATAACAGCACCCCCGCCGCCAGACAATGCGCCGGAAAGACGAACTGCTTCCACGTGGCTCGGATGTCAGGCGCGCTCGTTCGCCAGGTCCCTCCAGGTTCGCCTCCAGGGCCATGGGGAGAATGCAGCACCAGATTCTGTTTCGGGAACACATCCCATTCTTGAGGACGGATCCCACCTCCACTGGCTTGCCACCACAAACTTGACGACCAGCTTCGCTCGTCTCTTCTGACGATCTTTGGTCTCAGCACTTGTCGATGGTTCTGCAACTTGTCAAGAACGGTTCGACGACAACACACGACACAAGCAAGTGCCCTCGGTCACCCGACAAAACACCAGACGAAGTATATTACAACATATACCTAGCTACGTGTCGATCGGAATTTCGTTCCCTCTATATCAAGAGGCACATGTGGGACTCAAGACTCTTAAAATGAGAACTCACATTTTTACACGTACAACAACGTAACTAAATGGAATACAACATAAAGTTGGCTCCTTGAGCTCATTCTGGATGAGAGCGCTCTGCTAAGGCCGTGATGAGGACAAAATTTTGCCCCGAATCGCCAGCGAGAAACCAAAAGGTGGAGAAGGTACTAACTAAACGCACGGCTCAATGCGTCTGCATTAGCGTTTAGCTTCTCTTTTTTGTAGCAAACGTCAAAGTTGTGCGGTTGGAGTATCATGCTCCACCTCAGTAACCGGCCACTTTTAGGCGACATGTTATTTAACCAGGTTAGAGGACAGTGGTCCGTTTCGACCACAAACCTCGAACCGGAGACATAACAAGCTAGCTTTTGAATGGCCCACACGAGGCGAGCGCATTCCTTTTCAGAGGTACTGTATGCCTCTTCCCTGCCGCTGAGTTTTCGACTTAAATAAAAAAACTGGCGTTTCGTTACCAGCACTGTCTTCCTGGCACAATACAGCTCCCATGCCGTGATCCCTCGCGTCGCATTGAATCACAATTATGTTAGAGAAATCGGGTGCCATGAGAACGGGCTTTTCGCTTAGGGCCTGTTTTAGCTGGCAAAACGCATTCTCCTTTTCTGAGTCCCAGACTACTTTAACCGGCTCGGATTGTCGAAGTGCGTCAGTTAGAGGGCTGGCAATGTTAGAGTAATTTTGCACGTAATGCTGATAGTATCCAGCCAGACCCAAGAATGCCCTTATCTCAGATTTTGTGGTTGGTCGTGGATAGTTTACGACGGCAGCTACCTTAATTTCTTAAGGTCTACGCCGGCCAAGCCCCACAACGTGCCCCAGGTAAGACACCTGGCCACACCCTAGGTGACATTTAGTAGGTTTCACGGTAAGACCAGCTTCTTTCATCCTGTTCAGCACGACGCGTAAATGATCGACATGTTCTTCCCAGTTGTTGGAGAAGATGGCGACATCGTCAAGATACGGCAGAGCGAACTCAGAGAGGCCTTTAAGAACGCGGTCCATTAAGCCTGAAAAACAAAAGGGCGCATTTTTCAATCTAAAGCTCAGCTTAAGTGGACGATACGTTCCAATGGAGAAACAAATGCGGCCTAGCGGCTAGCACGCTCCGTAAGGGGGACTTGCCAATACCCTCGCACGAGGTCTAACGTGGAAATATAGCTGGACTGTGACACAGTTTCCACCCTCTCCTCTGGGTTTGGTATCAGGTAAGTTTGGTCTCGAGTTATGGCGTTAAGACGCCGATAATCGATGCATGGCATCGGATCTTTTCCTAGCACCTGAACCAATATTAGAGGCGATGTATAGTCACTCTCGCCCGGTACTATGACTCCCAACTCCAGCATTTTATCGATCTCCTCTTTCATTATCTGCTTTTGTACAGGGGAAAAACGATACGGCTTGCTACGGATTGGCTCCTCACAAGTTAGCTCGATATCGTGTTCGATCACCGTCGTGTTTCCGGGACGGTCCGAAAACACGTCTTAAACTCGGAAACAATCCTTCTCAGGTCCTCCTTTTGGACTTCACTTAACCTAGGCTCTAGGTTCAACTGCTCGAAGATTACCTCCGATCCCCTTTCAATTACATCACTAGAACTCAAAATTTCTTCTTCCTCTTCCTCTGAAGCATTCAACAGCAGATTTACGAACGCTTGACGTTGAACGTATGGTTTCATCAACTTACTGTGGTAAATTTTGTTCGGCTGCCTTCCCAATTTCACTTCATAATTGGATTCAGAAAGCTTCGATATTACTTTGGCGGACCCTTCCCAATGAACCTCAAGCTTGTTCTTTTGGACGGCCGCAGCAGCATTACATGACTACCAACTTCAAAAGCACGCTTCTTCGCCGATTTGTCGTAGTACTCCTTCGACAACACTTGTGCAGCCTTCATGTGGCTTTCCGCTAGATCTTTCGTTTTTCCAAGCCTCTGAAAGAGGTCTAGAACATACGCAACTACATTAGGGTCCTCATCGAAACCCTCCCAGGACTCGCGCAGCATCCGCAATGGTGTTCTCAAACTCCTGCCATAGACAAGCTCTGCAGGGCTAAAACCAGTGCTCTCAGGAGGAGCTGATCTCAAAGCGAACATAGCGGGAGGAATACACGCTTCCCAGTCGCATTTGTGCTCGTAGCAAAGAGCTCTCAGTATCCGTTTCAGAACGGAATGCATACGCTCTACCGGATTAGAGTGCGGGTGATGGATCGAGCTGTGCACTACTTTTATTCCGCATGTATCCATAAAGGTAGAGGTAAGGCAGCTGGTGAAGACGCTACCATTGTCCCGTTGGATTTCAGAAGGAAATCCGATGCGTGCAAATATAGATAGCAGTGCATTCACGACATGAGGGGAATCGAGCTCCTTAAGTGGTATCGCTTCCGGAAATTTTGTGGCTACACAGAGAGCCGTCTGGATGTACCGACAACCTTGCCTTGACTCTGGCAGTGGCCCGACGATATCAATTACTAGGCGCCGAAAAGGTTCTGTGATAATTGGCACAAGCTTCATGGGTACCTTCCACTTGTCCGTGGATTTCCCCGCTCTCTGACAAGTGTCGCGTGAGCGTACATAGTTGTCACACCGGTCCCGTTAATTAGGGAGGCGATCGCCGGGCTAATTCCAAGAGCCGAAGTATCGGCCCCCCGAACCGCACCACGAAAGCATGGACAATTTAGAAGTGGTCCTTTTTGGTGCGCCAGCGGACGCCGGCTGTGGCCCAAAGAACAAGTCAGAGCCGAGAGTTGATAAACAAACAAATTATATTCTCAATAATGGCAGATCGAAAACAATACACAAAAATGCACACTCCACAATATTTGCATACAATATGTCACCAATGAAACCAATCAATCAACGTACTACACAATACAATCAGCCACACTTGAAACAACGGACACGGACAACAATACGCACTACAATGCAGTCGCATGCATTGAACAACCAAGACACTTAAAGACTAAAGAGATAGAAAACCTATTCAGTCCAAAGTTCTTGGAACCAAAGTCTAGATAATACTCTTCGAGAATCACTCACTCAAAGTCCTGCGTTGTTGTCATTCCACAGCCCTCGAAGTTTCTCTTCCAGGAAACCTCCCGTCTTCAATTGGCCACTCTTCAAACTTCAACTTCTTCGCCGGAACACGTCGGCTTCACACCCGCAGCTGTCGCCACGCGTCTTCGCTCGATAGCGGTAAAACACACGCTCTTGCCTGTAGCTCGAGCCTTCACCCCTTCAGGTAGAAATCCTCTTCCTCTCCGGCTTCGTCCCTACGGACCAAAACCTTCGCCGACTACACGGCGGAATCCCTACGCGCTCTGGCGCACACTTCCGTCTCCTCCTGATTTCTCGTCTCGGCTGCTCGATTAAATACCTTCCGCGCCACCTTCCAGAAAGTTCTCCTCATTTCGTCGGCGCGATGCGCAGCGAAGGCTGGGGAGAGGCGCGAGACGGTTCGACTGCCCTCCGCGTCGGATGACTCAGCTCGGCGTGGCCACGCCTCCTTCGTTCTAGAAATATCGCGGACTATCTCGGCCGCCGATGTGGGGTGAGGAGGTTCGTCGGTGAAACCACGCTTCCAAGGGGAGAGCGCGCGTCCGGGGAGCCTTGGATGTTTGTTTTCTTTTTTTTCTTTTTAACTCCCGGCATCTCTTCCGCGCGTTACCGCAAGAATTTGGCGGCGCGCCCGTTTTTAGCGCTCGTTCTGTGACAATAGTCTTCAATATCCTTCCAGCATTTCGGCCAATAAAACTCAAGGGAAACTCTAGCCTTGGTTTTTTTTATGCCGAGATGCCCTGCCCATGCGTTTTCATGCGCCAATTCCAATAGTTGGCGAAGATACTTTTCTGGCACCAAGAGCTGCTCATACTTGCCACCATGCGCATTTGTGTAGCTCCGACACAGGAGCCCTGCTTTCTCAAAAAGAAAGAAACATTCTTTTCTTTTTTCGCAAGTTTACGCTTTCTAGTAGCACTTTAATCGAGAGGTCCTCACGCTGCTCTCGTATGAGCGTTTCTCTATCAACCCTCGACAGCTTTCTCCAACTTTCCGCTACAGGCGAGAGCGTTGCACCCCTCTCGCTCTGACTCAATGGCGCCACGTCGTCTCCCCCTGCTACGGAAACCGCGCCGGTCGCTTCGGCGACGGGCCGCTCGAGTGATTGCTCATACGACTCACACGGAGAATTTCCTCTCTGAGGTTCCGTCGACTCGCCGCACAGATCTATTGCTTTTGAACTTGTTTTACCACATTGAACAAGATCAAGCTCCTGCGAAAGCTTCCGTGCTTGCGATCGCGTGAGGGCCATGTACGCTAAGTTGGGAAGAACGATTTACCCTGCTCATTGAGAAGCTGCTCTGAGTTGTTAGAGAAAAGATGAGGAAAACGATCGGGAAGCGCGGCAGACACAGCCGCTTCGGTGCGAAGCTAACCGAACGGGCCTTCAATAACAACCGTAGTGATTGGTAAGCAAGCACTCTGCTTCTCGGGGACTTGCCTGATCCATGCGCATTCTCCTGTAAAGTCAGCCGGAGAACAAATGAAGGATGGACAACGTCCAAGGTTGCCGCTGAGTCTCGAAGTGCTCGACACGTTTTCCCATTCACACTAATTTCTTGGAGATACGGCTCTAACAACCGCATGTTCTTTTCCGATTCTCAGATTGTTGCAAAAGCAAACTTTTGCTTACAGTTTATCGCGATGTGCCCTTCCTTTTTGCAGTTGTAGCAGATTAGCGGCTTCCGTGATTCAAACGCCAATGTGGTTTCAGTGCGTTGTTTAGGAACCTCACTCAATTTCTCCGCTTCCGTTTGCCCTTCCCCTACAATGTCCTTCGTAAGAGACGGGTCCTTCTTGAAATTACGATGCGGAGCGGGTTTCCGTTGATCAGGTTTCTTTGAAAAGCCCTCTTTCCTTTCATCCTTTTCAACGCGCACTGCCCTGCTATGCAACTTTCAGCGAGTATAATACTCCTCAGCTAACTCTGCTGCCTTGTTTAGCTGTACTTCATCAAGTTTGTCCTGCAGCCAAAGCTTGACATCCTCCTCGATGCAGCGGTAAAATTGCTCCAATGCAATACATTCTACCACCTTATCGCGGTCGTCATTAACACCTTCGCCCTTGAGCCATTTAATTAAATCGGCTTTAAGACGAAACGCAAGTCAACGTGTGACTCATTCCCCTTTTTAGCATACCGGAACCTTTGTCTGAAAGCCTCGGGTGACAACTTATAACGTCTCAAGAGCCCTTCCTTAACCACGTCATAGCTCTCAAACGCTTCCCTCGACAAGCAAGTTATCACGTCGGACACTTCGCCGGGAAGAAGAGCTAATGGGTTCCGCGCGCAAAGAGACCGCTCTAAAAGATTTCGCTCGCAGACGTGTTCAAACTTGACGAGATACTTCGCCATGTCCTCGCCTACTACGGACGGTGGCAGTTGGTCCCGAATTCTAGAACCGCTGACCTGAATCGTCGGAGAAGCTACGCTAGGCGCCTGCGAACACTGTAGGATTGCCAATTCTATTCGTTCCAACTCGAGGCGCTCCTGTCTCTCGGCCTCCTCACGGCGTTCGCGCCTTTCAGCTTCTTCACGTTCGCGAACTTCTCGCCTTTCAGCCTCCTCACGGCATGCTTTGATATCCACCCAGGCCTCATCGACTTCCTCAGCCGACACTACTTCATCCCTCATTATCTCAAGGATCGCTTGCTTTTGTTTCGCACGGCCCAAAGTAATGCCGAGTTCCTCACAAATTTAGATGAGTTCTTTCACTTTAAGGTTCTCCATCGTTCACACTAGCATCTTGCTGTTTGCCCCTGCTAAGGATCTACTTGTCGTACCCACTAAAAGTCTACTAGCAAGACGCGCAAGCAATTTTTTAACACTCCCGTGTTTACCCCCCTCCGCATTAACTTTGGTTTCAAATCACTTCGACTTTGCTTGAAACGATCAAAGCTCACTCCAATGCTTCACACAGCCCTTCTCTAAACTACTATAACCTGAGCTAGAGTAGTCGAACTGAGGGGAAAACATCACTCACTGCATCGATGTCGCTGACGCCGGCCGATCCCGCAGCTGCCAACCACTGTTGCGAAGCGCGCCTCCGATGACGTTATGAAGGGCGCGACGAATCTCGCCGTTGACTCCACTGTTACGAAAGACGGCGATGCCAACACAGTCCCGAAGGCATCACTGCTTCGAACTTCGCCGGGAAGGTCACCAGCCGTTTGATAGCGTAGGTTTCTCAGCTCGCGACAGCTTCTGCGCAGAGCTGATGGACGAGCGGACGAGACGACGGTGAGTTAAACAAGGTTCATGTACAGCATATATACAGAGGCGTTACAAATTCGGCACTGGGGCCGACAGCTTAGAGACCCAAAGAGCCGAGCTCTCCTCTCTAACACATAGCTCTACTGCTCGCGACGCGCCGCAGGGCTTCTTTTATATGCACCGGGGGGATTTTTTGAGTAACCAAATGTCCAACCAGAAGCGCCGCTGGACGTGAGGTCAGAATCCTCCGATGGGGTCGCCGCTGGGCCGCGTCATTCTCATCAAATCTGGAGCCGCTGCGCTGCACGTGGCTGCACCCAAGGACGAGTGACGTCACCACGCATTGCGTCAAACTCCCAGACAGGAAGGCGCCGATTGCTTCGACGAGCTCGCTGGCTGAGGTGACTCACTGTGCGTGCGTGGCAGAAAGGCACCGCCGCGGGATGACGCCGTTGAGTTGTTCGCGTCAGACGGGCTCGCGTGCTGCTCTTGACACAGATTGCCGAGTACCTTAGCCACTACACCACCGCGGCAGGGCAAGAAATGGGCCCCCTCGTTTTTAAACGCGATGTGGTGCGTGGCCCTTTAAGTTCATGTGAATTTATGCTTTCATGAACCACGAATCGAGATATCTGATTAATTTTACCATATTTTTTTTCTTTTAGCCCGTTTCACAGTATACACCTTGTCAATGAAGGCTCCCTGGGCGCCGCCATAAGCCCCTCTGGGCTGTTGTTAACACGCGTGCCCTTCCTCCCCCGCCGCGGTGGTCTAGTGGCTAAGGTACACTGTATGCAATAACTGTCCGAGTTTGGGGTTTTTGCGGCTCATGACCTCTGAAAACTCTCTTGCGTTTAAAATTACTACCTCGTGTAGGAGTAAAGATGGTACATGACATAGTTTTACCACCACCTCTCAGGCAAGTAGTAAAAGGATGTCAAAATCCAGTTTTACCACTCAGGGAGTTTTCTATCACGTGATTTTTAACCAGCGTTTCAGAGTTTACTACCACGTGACTGCAAGGTGCAGCTGCTTCGGTGGCTTTTGCCCCATACCCCCCATTGTGACGCTCTCCTGAAGGTACGCGAGGACCACAGTTTTTTTTTTGGCATCGCCGTGCCTCGGGACTGACCTCGAGTCAACGCACTTTCACTGGAACTGGAGGCAGCATAAGCACAAGCAAGAACAGCATTCTGTGAACGAAAAGAAAAAAAAGATGGGGGGGGATCTCAAAAGAAGAAAAAAAAGAAAGAAAACCTGCTCAGGAAATTTGTCCTGCATATTTTCACAAATTGTTGCCTTTTGCTCGGCGTTGGCCTTGGAGACAGATGGTGCAAGAAGCTCGGTATCTGTGTGTCTGGTTGGGCTGATGGATCTCACGTGTTTCCTACATCGTCAAACGACCGTGCGCTTCGGAGTGCCTCCGAACCTGCACGTCACGGATATCTCGCTTCCGAGCCGAATCGCGAATATCTGCCAGTGGTAACAAAATCAATCTGGTGTCATCGTCCGTGCTTCCCTACTGGAGAAGCAATAACCAAAATGCTTCACTCTGTTGTCGGCACCGAGCCGCGGCCGCCAGTGACCAGTGAGAGTGTGGCGCCGGGGCAGGTGAAAGAAGCATCGCATATATTTTGTTCCACAGTAGGCGATGTCTGCATGAGTAAAGTGCTGCCCCAATTGCCCACCTCATGCACCAACTGCTCTCAAACATGTAGCGCAACGCCTATACGAGGCAGACGGAACCAACAAGCGGCTGCCGGTGAGCACGAAGAAAACCCGGACGGTGGTCTTTCCGTTGGAAGTATGCATACACCGCCCCGTCCCCGTAAGATAGTGGTCACGTGTTCATTTGTGTCTGAAATGACGACGAAATTCGCACAGGATATGTGTTCTGTGATCGCCAGCTGTGTTTCATCGGATAGCCGTGCTCCTCAAAAAGGCCTAGTGCGCCGTCGGTAAGAAGCTTGTGTGCAGGCGTGCACCGCTCCTCTACGCCCGTTGTGATGAATACGTGCTGCTACTGTGTTTGTGCATCATCGCTCAATGAAAATCATTGAGCTACCATGGTTTGTACGTACTTAGGTATATTTTATGGACTTGTGCATCAGCAGTGCTAACACGCGTGGGGCCATGAGCCCGGTGTGCCAAGTAATTATTGGATACTCAAAAAGGTGAGATTGGTTAGATTTACAATAAAAGGTCGGTGTGACATTTAGTGCCCTGCAGCCCACTTTAAGTTTACGCTTGCACCTGCAACTGTTCTTGTTTATCGATGCAAAAAAAGAGCTCTCCTACTGGTCCTACAGGGCCGGTCAAAAGTCGTACCTATATATACCGGATTGTCAAAGTGTAGTTGAGCAACGCGTGCAGTCTGTTCGAGTGGTGTTTTATTCTGCATTTGTTGTGTGTGGGTGTCTGTCTGTATGTGAATCTGTGTGTCCCCAATTCTACCGTTTAATAAATTCAATCAATTCTGCTGTTTAATAAATTTGTCGACTCTGGGCGAATGCTCCCATCAATTTTTATTTTTTTACCACCGGAAATAACTGTCTGAAATCCCCTCAAAAACCTTGTGAAGACAGTAACAAGTTACTCTCTCTATACTCGCTCAAGACCTCACTGGGGTAAATAATTACTACTCTCCCTACGTTCAAATACTCAGTTAGCACGAGAGTAAATTTTTACCTCGAGAGTAGGTGGTAAAAAAAACAGGAAAGGAAGTGCGCATGAGGACAAATGGTTTACCCAGTTTTTGAGGTTATTTCAGGTCATTTTTGTTTAGTGTGTACTCGGCTGCTGACCCGCAGGTCGAGGGTTCAAATCCCAGCTGCGGCGGCTGCATTTCCTATGGAGGCGGAAATGTTGTAGGCCCGTGTGCTTAGATTTGGGTGCACGTTAAAGAGCCCAAGGTGGTCGAAATTTTCAGAGCCCTCCACTACAGCGTCTCTCATATTCAAATGGTGGTTTTGGGACGTTAAACCCCACATACCAATCAATCAATAAAATTGTGCCCTTCCTCCCAAATATGTAGGGCCGAAGCTGTGACTTCAGCTTTTGTAGCCTGCGTGGAATATATTTTTGGAATAAACTTGGTTGAAATGCAATAAAATTACGATAACTATGAAGCTAAGAAAATTTTTGGCATTTGGAGTCTCTATGTCTGCTTTATGACACACTATTTTCTATTCAAACGGATATGCACAGAGGATGCCCCTGTGTTTCACGGCCGAGCATAAATTGGTACTTGCAATCGTAAGCCTTGATAAACTGACTGATGAAAAAAATGTGGCTGATCCCCCTTTCTAAGAATCAGTTGAACACGAAAGTGAAACGCTTCTTGACAGATGTTGTTGAGCATTTTTGTGCATTGTTTCGTCACAAGCGTGGAGGAATGAATGCCAAAGCAACAAATTGCGAAGTCACTAGACTTACGCGGCAAACAGCACGAAACTTGCAGCGCACAGCTCAAGCAGAAAGCATGTACAAAATGAGCGTACACAGGACGAACACACACTCACGACTTCTACAGCTCGACACCTGAAGCACACTGCTGAAACAGATAGACGCATCAAACGAACGCACAAGCATACACAGGACAAGTGCGAGCGATTGGACGATTCTTACTTATTTGTGTGTGAGCAGCTTGCTCCTTTCCTAAACACGGCCACGGCAGCAAGTGAGCTGACCTTTGTGCTCTCATCGATCGCGAGTCTGATTAGCGCGTGTGTAGGAGAGACCACCACGCTTCGTGGAGGCGGCACGCATCGTAACTCGAAAGTAGTGTGCATGCCCAAGGCTAAAGCCTGCGTACCCAACTCGAGCCCTTCACGCCATCTCGTTACTGATGACGAAAACGCGCTGAAGTTGCGGAGTTCCGAGAACCGCCAATTGGTATAATGCATATCTAATTGGCTTGCTGTAGCAGTTTTGCAAACCCATGCCCCGTGGCCTAGTGATCAGCGGCCTTGCGCTGCACAACGAAAGGTTGCTGGTTCGACGCACCGCGACAGAACCATTCCTAATCGATTCTTTAGTTTTTGCGATCTGTTAGTATATATTTTACAATGTCATATATATGACGGAAATACGTCAGCGGAGCAGTGGTGGACCCTGGTATAAAATACTTTCATGTTAAAATGAGCACGCATGGAAGTCAATGTGTGCTCTCCAACAATTCTGCTTTGAACAGAGTAGTAAACATTCATATTGCGATGCCAATTACCTACACTATCATTTTCTATGTGTGAATTGCGAACATATTACGCAGGTTAATTTTCCTTTACCTTGGTTACTCTTGGAAGAAGGGTAAATCAGTTCTATTTCAAGTGAGTTTAAGTCTTAATGACCATGCAAGCCATAGGAGGTCTACATTGACCGCTCTGCCCTATATAAATCGGTAATGACCACCACCCGCGTTCTTCGCGTTTGTTCACATTCATCCTAAGGACATGAGAGTGCTATCTGACTCAGACAGGCCTTGCCTAGCTTCAGTTTATTGGAGGAAGAAAAATCATGGCATATCCACGCAGTGAATGATGATGAGTCGGGGAAGGTCCGGAGGTACATCGGTAAACCGTGAAGCCTCCGCAAATGTGGCCCAGTCGATCGTCATGTTAAAACTTGACAGCCACTTTGCACGGATTCACCGCTGCTTCGTCGACTCTCTGCTCAGGATTGTCCTGCCGGCGCTCCTGTGGAGCTTCGGTTTCGCGGGCTTTCATTGCAGCGCGTGCTGCAGCCGCTTTTCGAGCCCTGCGCTCCGCTGTCTCCGTCACTCATACTCGATGCATACAGATTGTTTGAATGATTCTTGAAAAGAGGGGATAAGGCACCTAATTTCTGTCTGCCTCTTCAGCGACACAGAGAGGTGCTTTCTAAGGGAAGGGGAAGATGAATAAATAACAAAAACGAGCTGGGGTAGCAGGAGCAGACGTCATAATGTCACGACAAGGGGAAGGAAAGATGTGAGCCAGAGTCCTGTAATGGGTGTTTAAGTGGTAGGGAATAACGTCTGCCCCCGCAAAATGAGTCTGGGCTGCCTGCTGAACGCTGTGAGGCAGACAGTACGCATGGGGTGTTCCGGAGGTAGCGAGACGCCCTCCGCGCGCGGTGCAACGAACAGGGAGACGATGAGGGAGCCCTCCGGGGACTTTGGCAGGCAAAGCGTGTGGGGCAGAAGATGGGCTCGTCTTGGACGAGCTCACCGGCGATTGGGTGGATTGGCGCAGCACAGTATTGGGACGCTGCAGGCCGGAATCCTTAGAATCCTCGCTAAGGCTTTCGGGAAGGTTGGCCCTGACCGCCGCAGTGTAGGAGCGAACGTCTTCGCGTACTACCGCCTTGACCGCCTGTCTCCGGGGCGGCGTTGGTGCTGTGGCCCGCAACGTGGTCACTCTCCGCTCCTCCTGCCAGCTAGGATAGGGGTAAGTGTCAGCAGGATGTCCTCCTCTGCAGTTGACGCACCAGAGTTGGCAGGTGGTGGCGGCCGTATGTTGTCGGCCGCATCTAACTATATAGGCGCCGGCGCGCGAGCATGCCTCGAAGACGTGCCCGAAGCGCCCGCATTGCCGATGCTGCAGCGGAAGCGGCCTAGTGTGCCACACCTGAAGTTTTTGTAAACCGCAGAGGGTGACACGGTCCGCACACAGACTGCTGGGGAAAAAGGAAGTGTGCAAGCGCGAACACATTAAGGAGCCTTCAAACACACGCCCGCATTAAAGTTACTGGTGGCATATACAGCATTTTAGCCCGCAATAGGTTTCCTCGATGCGCCCACCCCTTTGGATGGTGGAGCCACTTTTTGAAGGGGTGAGTGTCGCCTTCCGATCGATGCCCGCCAATCGGCTCCCCCTGTCTCGCCGCGGCTGGTTGAGTGAGACACATGCGCGGCGTTTTCTCGGGCGATATGCCCGGGTGTTGGTACCACAGTGCATAAGTCACTCGCGAAATGGCTACAGGATGTTCAGATTCCCGAAAGATCCGAAAAGGCGACTGTTGTGGCTTGTAAATATCACACGCCAGAAGTGGCAACCCACGGACCACTTGTGTTTGTGCTGCATAAGTTTTCACATTTCAGCATTCCAGCGTTTATAACCCTAAGCGCTCTCATACGGGCACTTTCTATCGCGATAAAGCCTGATGTGATTGACTCTCCCACGCGAGCTGACAAGGGCGCCAATCACTGTAGATAAATTTTATTCTAATCAAGCCTAATTGCGATCACTGGTGTACCGGGTGCAACAATGCACGTTCATTTGCCTTCTGTGCACATGTGCATTTAACTCGTTCATTTTGGATAGCACGAAATACGTTGTTCTTAATCGCTTCTTGTACAAAAGCTGCAATTCCACGAAGATGTGCACGTATACGTTGTGCGCTCTTTGCCACGGGCGCCTACAACTATTTCATTTAGGGGCAAAGCCACTTACGCCGTGGGTCGTATGTCCCGTGTCATTGTAGTCGTAGTAGCCAGTTGCATTGCATGGCATGTCAATAAAAACGATGTCACAGCATATCCACAGAGTGAATGATGATGAATACTTCGAAGCGTTCTTCAGTACGTCCGTGCTTCCGCGCGTCCATCCGTCCATCCGTCCGTCCGTTCGTCCGTGCGTCTGTACGTCTGTCCATAATCATTCTTCTGGGCGTCCATCCATTCGTCCTTCTCTGCGTTCGTTCGTGCGTCTGTCCATGCGTCCATCCATGCGTCCGTGTGCTCGTTCCTAACGCCTACGACTTGAAATGTGTTTGAAGATTGTATGAGTCAGCCAGTTTTTGCACATGCCAGATAACTCTAGTTATGAAAATAATGACTCACAGTACCTGGTTTACATGATATCCCAAGGGAAAATAGAGTGTCGTGGAGATGCAGAAGAGGAAATCGATGATGGAGAAATTCTTTACACTGAAGCGTTGACTTCGATAGAGTGCCGCATTGTGCACCATATAGGTGGATTTGTTTTGTGATGAATCTTGAAGAAAACGTACTGTGGGCTGTGCAGGGCTGCAATGAAGGGCTCAGTGAGCCAATGACACGCATATTTAACTGCACTGAAGGAGTATGTTCAGGATGGTGAGACCTTGTGTTATATGAGCGGTGAGGTTATGACCTCACTCATATCTGGTGAAAAAAAAACTTTGAAGTAACCACATCCTGGATAGATAACCTGTTCACCCTGAAGTCCCCTCTCAAAGCTGTAACTGAATATTGATCAAAAGGATGAAGTGCGGCGTGCAAGCATGCCAACAACACAAGGGTTTTCTGGAAAAGAGGTTGATATCAAGTTATGCAGGAGTAAAGCTTCCCATTCACCTGTGCCAGTTCGAAACAACGAGAACCAGTGAAAGTGGAAGCAATACATGCACTGTGATTAACTTGCAGCGAGTTATGTACTTGTTTTTGAAGTATAATAATCCAAATAAAGCTGTGGCCTCCGAAAGTGCCGTATTTTGAATGCAATTAGTTCGCTCATTGTTGTAAAAACTGTGTGTTCACTTCATTTTAACGAAGTCAATGAAGGCGTTATGAATATTGCTAATTTTCAATATATTCTTATAGAAAACATGCTAAACCTGGTTTGACAGTATATGTCTGCGTGCGAGCCATGATTTAATGTTATAGATGACATATGTACATCACCAAAAAGTGTAATGTACATTCAACAATGTTTTGCAAATCTACTGTTTGCAGTAAGGCAAAAAGATGAAAACGAAATATATCTGAGCCAAAAGGGAGCAACAGGGGTATAGGGGTTGCTCCTTTCAGGGAGCAATTGCATTGCCACTCCCATTACTCCCCTAAAAGGAGTAACTGCAGAGGGAGGAACCGTTGCTCTCCTTTCAGTTCCTCCTTCGGGGATGAACAGTTACTCCCTCCAGTTCATCCCTGCAGACCAACAGTTACTCCCACCAGTTGCTTCCTGCGGACCAACCATTACTCCCACAAGTTGCTCTTCTAAGAGCAACAGTTACTCTTTACCGTTCCTCCCACGTGTTCGCAGTTACTCTCTGAAAACCAACTGCACACGCTTCCAGTTACTCCTTGGGGAAATGAGTATTTATCTCGAGAATGTTTGTCACACGCTTAACACATGGCGAGAGCTCCTTGGAAGAGCACTGCTTGGGTGCTTCTAACACAAAAAGTGGACGCTATTGAAAGGAAAATAAATGCTTCATTGTTCTTTTTATGAGGCGACGTGTGAGCACATGTAAAAGTAGACTTCGCCACACACAGCTATTACTAAACGAACACCATAATACATCAAAGGTTTTCTGCGTCATCCGTGGAAAAACAATCTTGAATTTCTAGCATACGGCAGTCTGCGTCATCATTGGTGAGAGAAGGGCAACTTCTCCAATTCTGAAGAACTCAAGTTTCGCAGCTGGTGTTTCCATCAGGCTAGCGCAGCGGAATGTCACCGCAGGCATATGTGAAGCATCTTATTGCTGCAAGAAAAAAAATAGAAGTGTGAGGTTAAACATGCCAGAATCAATTCATAACAATGAGTCACACACACTGCAGCAGCGCTTACATTCTAGGATGTCTACTGCAAAACGAAATGTGAAAAAAGGAAGGTTCGGCCAAACGTTACTTGGCAAACCATATAAATGCTGATGTGGTAGACGCTCTTCACATGATGTCTCAAACCGCAATATTCTGGAAGAAAATGTGCAGCACCTCAACAAGGCATATTTGTAGCAGTTAAAGATACCCTTAGGTTCAGTTAACTTGTTTCCTATACACAGCTGAGTGACATTTCTATGAGCCCATTCACCAATGGGCATTCTAAGTGAAATCATGTGTGTGGCAAATAACACGTACCGTCCGCTCATGTTAAAATACTTATTTAGCTCGTGCACATAGTTGCTCTCGATTCTACTGTTCTATCATATGCTGCTGCGTCTTGAATTGTGCAATACCATTAGGCACAAGCCAAGCATGCAAAGCCTGCTTGAAAGCAACCATTTGCAGAGGCTACATGATAATCTTCAGTATATTTCTTTGTACCTGACGCAAACGGATGGACAAAACTATAGACAAAAAATGTAGACCATGCTACCTTCAATAAATGCTTTAAATTTAGTAAACTAGGGTGCATTTGTTCACTCGGTTGTCGAGTCACAGCCACGAGATATGTGAACGAAGCAATATATCTTAAGGCATGCACAGATATTCTGATTCTTTGTTTGACAGTGTCACAGATAGCTTGCCAATACATATATATTTGAGAGCAAGAAGATGTGAAGCTTTTATTAGTTCAACGTCTTGTTGGTTCACAGCCAAACAGGTTGCTGCTTCGTTAGACAAATTGGAATAAGCGCACCGTGGTTTCCAAAAAAAAGCATTATTAGAAGTTAGCTCCCAGTGTGAATGTCTGCCTATTTATTTTGTACTGCCTTCTACATGTGCCACAAAGACATTTGTTGAGGATGTGCTACCAGTCAAGCCAAGATGGCATACTTTGTCAATGTGATGGAAATACAAACATTAGAAACACTGCCACCTCTAGTAAGAGCTTAACACTTCAGTATCTTGGACTAGCAAGGAGGTGCACAAGAAAGTTAAGCCCACTCTTGCGGAACTTTGAACGCGAATATTTCAGAGTGGGGGAGGTCAACATGCTGTGGCACTTTTAAACCCACGAAACATCTGCAGAAAACAGGGTAAAGGCAAGTCAAGAAACGCTGTTATGAAGGCCTGCGCATGGACAGCTTTGTGAATCTAGGCCCAAGTGTTATGCTTTGTGCAAGCCAAAATCCATGTAAATAGGGAAAGCGTACTTTTAGGAGTACCAGCGTAAACAAATCTTGGCAGTTGGCTTTTTAGTACAAACAGCAATCCCTGCAATGAAAACATAAACATTTTATCTTAACGGTAACAATGTGAGCACACACACGGGCCAGCGGAGCCATGTCAAATTGTCAGTGCCAGTGTAACCATGTGGCATGATGAACTATTCTCTGGCCAACACATGCACAGTTTGCCCCTAAAAAGCGATGCTTTCATATACGTAGTACAAAAAGTCTGCACTTACCAAAATTCACTTGCTTTCTGTACTTTAGCATCGTTGGGAGCATCTTTATCTGCAGTATAACCAAATAACCAAATTTGCGTCATAACCCTAAAAAAAGTAGTAAAAGAGATGCATCAAATATTGTTTCATTTGGTAGCAGTGAAGGCAGGTTAAGAACAGCCAAGTGGAAATCAGCCTAATTATGTGCATGCGACAAATCCCAAACGGCGTTATTGAGGCCGTCGAAATTTTCGTCGATTGGTATTAACGTCGATATGTGACTTCAACGGCATGCCAAGTTTTCACAGCGCATAAAGATTTCATGATGCAGAATAATGACAACGCTAACGAGAACATACATTTATGATTGTCTGTTACAATATTCAGTTTTGCTAAGGTTTTGCATTACTAAAGAAATCTGAAAGATTTGGGTCATTTTCTGTCCATATGTAAACTGCTCGCTTGATGGTGCGCTTATAAAATAGTACGTTCAGCGCAGAGGTGAAGCAAGTGACGCAGTGATGTGGGCAGATTTTTTTTTTTAGGCGTGCGGGGAGGGGGGGGGGGGTCCGCTTATCTTAATAGGCCGGGCAAGCGAATATGGTCAATTTGGGCTCCCTACGCCCGGCCTAAAAAAATTATGTGCGCAACCGCCTGGCTATGCCAGTGAAGTGATGCGACAATGATTTGTTCACTTACTGATTTACATACACTTTACAGCTCTAAAAAATGCGGCCCAAGGCCCCAACACTAGGCCGTTAACATAACATAAAGCCAATGGTATAAAAGTGCCAGTATGAAGGCAGCTACAACCCCGCCCTAATGTTTTTTCAAGCGAGGTAGTGTTGCGGAAATGAACTTTTAACTGCAAAAGTACACTGGCACTGCAGTGGTGACAGGAGAAGCAAAAGGGTATGCAGGCGGTAATAGAGGTAATTTAGTCCGATACGGCTAGCAATGGATACGGTGAATAATAGCAAATCATTTCTCCTTCAATAGCGCAACCACTCAACAATGTATTGTAAGAGCATTAAATGTTGCTGGAAATGCCACTCACCTGCACGCTGATGCATGCACAGTCCTTTGTCCGACGAGCGAACAGGCTTGCAGATAGCTGAAGACGTGTTTACGATGTGTTTGTTCCACCCAGCAGCAAAATCCACAACTACTTCGCGCTCCATAAAGGTAAATATAC
Source organism: Rhipicephalus annulatus (assembly GCA_013436015.1). NCBI lineage: Eukaryota > Metazoa > Arthropoda > Arachnida > Ixodida > Ixodidae > Rhipicephalus > Rhipicephalus annulatus. Next base: position 76,990 of record WOVY01006648.1, read on the forward strand.
ACTAACCTTCATCACGAATAAGTAGAAACGCAAATCTGTGACACACACACACGATCAAAACATAGCTCACAAGCTCGCACGTCCATGTGCTCGCCGACCACAGACCATATGTATATCAGTAGTGCGACCGCGAACCTAGTTGCGCCGAAAAAAAACAACGTCGAGCAGTGGCAGCACAGGCGTCAGCGCAATGATTTCAGTGTGTTCTCCTAATACATTTATAAAAAAAACTGAGGTACACTAAAACTCATAATTAAATATACCAAATTGAGTGTAATTTTTGTTTAGTGCTAGTAAACATAAACACTAAATAAAAATTACTTTGTAACTTACATCGTTTGCTACACTAGCGCCACACTTGTCGTGCGGGCGCAGATGGCGCAGATTTGACATTCTGCCCTCAAACTACACGGTGAAGCGTGCTACTAAGTGAATGGCTGATGAGAAGCGCGTCTGGGTCCGCTTTTTTTTTTCTTTTCCGATATATCGGGGGGGGGGGAGGCTCCTTATGCACGTGTTTCGGAGCTTGATCGACTTTGATGCCCTTACTTCGCGGACGAACGGCGTGTCTAGGCTTTTTTTTATCGTTGTTTTGCACGTGTTTCGGCGTTCGGTCCGCTTTGACGTGCCAACTCTCCATTCTGCTGCTGCGTGTGTTAGGTACTTGCCGTACTGTATTCTCAGGCCTTCTGTGTTCAGCCAGCGCTGCTATCTTATTATCTACGGATGCTAAAATAAATCACTGTTTTGGTTTGGTGAAGTTTGGCACACAGAACAAACAATAATCTGGCCCATGAATATCAATGTGGGCGGCATGCATATTTGTGTGCGGTGTCCTGCCGGGGAGTAACCGTTGCGCGACGAGAGCATTTACAGCGGTTCCTCCTTCCGTTGCTCCCTTACAAACTTAATATGAATACAGTTGCTCCCCCATTCTCGAACAAGTCGGCCATCTTGTTCCGCTTGGTCTTTTCGGAGAGTAACAGTCGGTCTGAAGGAGTAAAAACAGCCGTTGCTCCAATTTTGGCCGTTTTTGGCTTAGAGTGTACAATATACTGTACGTTGCAGGGTGTGGTCTGCAAATCAGGTAGCTAATGAATAATTCAAAAACAATATGAAAATATGGTACGCAACTACAGTTTTAATCGCAAATCTTCTAAAGCCAAGGGTTTGTCCATGCTGGTCTTTGACCGGTTCGTATGCCACCTAGTTGTATGACCCACTCAGCATGTCGTGCTAGTGTGAGTGACAGACATACGGAAGGACAGATAGCCAGATGCACGGATAGATGGAAGCAAGGACGTACGAATGCTTCACCCACTTATCATCATTCATGATGATGAGTTGAGTAACGTGGGGACGAAGCGTTCGTCCGCCCGTGCTAGGCTGTGCTCCGTGGATATGCTGGATGGCCGCACACATGGACGGATGGACGTACGTATGGATGAACGGACACATGGACGGATGGATGGACGCCTGAACGGACGCATGGACGGAAGCACGGAGGGACGCTTCGCCCACCCATCATCATTCACTCCGTGGAGATGCTGTGATTTTTCTCTTTTCTCACGACAACCCGTATTTTATATTCTGTTTTTTTCAGCCAGCTGGTAAACAGCAAACTGTTTTTACAATTTTGTGGACGGCACACAACACACAGGCACATTGAAAAGGGATATGTCACTTAGGTGCGTGTGTTTCACATCTTTAACTGAATAAATAGTTACCGACTAGTCCAAAAATACACTAATTGAATGTGTTAACGTGGCTGTTATTGGAGTACCACACGTATTGACACAAAAAACTCTGTATGCAGCCGCGCAACACTAGTTGACTGGCCATCATCCATCCATCCGTCTCTTGTGGCCATCGTGACTAAAGACTAGAATTCTGAAACCTTCACACTCCCGATGTGATAACTTGGTATTTATCTCATGTTGTTTGAGTACCACACAAAAACTCTGTATGTAGCCGCGCAACACTCGTTGGCTGGCCATCGCTGCTACAGGCGGCTTACGGAGAAGGCATCGTAATGGCGGAGTTCTTAGCAGACGACGCGCTTGTCTTTAACCTCCAAATGGCGGAGAGGGGCGCGCGCATCGAGGAACCCTATAGCCCGCATTATATAGCTACATATAGCTGTGCCTTTAGCTGTCTCCTATCACACTAGAGCATATATCGGAGTAGAGCGAGCGCCGCAGCGCCATCTATACTCTGTTACAGAAGTTCCGTGCAGCACTGTGGAAGCTACAGGCATTCTCAATCAAATAGGAGGGCGAGCACATCTAAGTGTGCTCGCCCTCGTGATTGGTTCCGCACCCCGTCCTCTGCTAGCAACGTGCGCTACAGCGAAAGCGGCAAGAGTGCCTCAGGACACTGTGCAACTGCGCAGTGAGATGAGCTGTAATTGTAAAAGCGAATAAATATTCTCTTCGACACCGTAAAAGCGCGCGTCTTCGAGATACATGCACGTAGACATTTGAGGGATACACTCTATGCCAAAACGGAGCAACAGGGGTATAGGGGTTGCTCCTTTCAGGGAGCAATAGCATTGCCACTCCCATTACTCTCCTAAAAGGAGTAACTGCAGAGGGAGGAACCGTTGCTCTCCTTTCAGTTCCTCCTTCGGGGGATGAACAGTTACTCCCTCCAGTTCCTCCCTGCAGACCAACAGTTACTCCCACCAGTTGCTCCCTGCCGACCAACCATTACTCCCACCAGTTGCTCTTCTAAGAGCAACAGTTACTCTTTACCGTTCCTCCCACGTGTTCACAGTTACTCTCTGAAAACCAACTGCACATGCTTCCAGTTACTCCTTGGGGAAATGAGTATTTATCTCGAGTATGCTTGTCACACGCTTAACACATGGCGAGAGCTCCTTGGAAGAGCACTGCTTGGGTGCTTCTAACACCAAAAGTGGACAATATTGAAAGGAAAATAAATGCTTTATTGTTCTTTTTATGAGGCGACGTGTGACCACACGTAAAAGTAGACTTCGCCCCACCACAGCCAGCACTAAACAAACAGCATAATACATCAAATGTTTTCTGCGTCATCCGTGGAAAAACAATCTTGAATTTCTAGCATAGGGCAGTCTAAGTCATCATTGGTGAGAGAAGGGCAACTTCTCCAATTCTGAAGAACTCAAGTTCCGCAGCTGGTGTTTCCATCAGGCTAGCGCAGCGGAACGTCACCGCAGGCATACGTGAAGCATCTCATTGCTGCAAAAAAAAAATAGAAGTGTGAGGTTAAACATGCCAGAATCAATTCATAACAATGAGTCACACACACTGCAGCAGCGCTTACATTCTAGGATGTCTACTGCAAAACGAAATGTGAAAAAAAGGAAGGCTCGGCCAAACGATACTTGGCAAGCCATATAAATGCTGATGTGGTAGATGCTCTTCACATGATGTCTCAGACAGCAATATTCTGGAAGAAAATGTGCAGCACCTCAACAAGGCATATTTGTAGCAGTTAAAGATACCCTTAGGTTCAGTTAACTTGTTTACTATACACAGCTGAGTGACATTTCTATGAGCCCATTCACCAATGGGCATTCTAAATGAGGTCATGTGTGTGGCAAATAACACCTACTGTCCACTCATGTTAAAATACTTATTTAGCTTGTGCACATAGTTGCTCTCGATTCTACTGTTCTATCATACGCTGCTGCGTCTTGAATTGTGCAATACCTGTAGGCACAAGCCAAGCATGCAAAGCCTGCTTGACAGCAACCATTTGCAGAGGCTACATGATAATCTTCAGTATATTTCTTTGTACCTGACGCAAACGGCTGGACAAAACTATAGACAAATAAATGTAGACCGTGCTACCTTCAAAAAATGCTTTAAATTTAGAAAACTAAGGTACATTTGTTCACTTGGTTGACGAGTCACAGCCACGAGATATGTAAACGAAGCAATATATCTTAAGGCATGCACAGATATTCTGATTCTTTGTTTGACAGTGTCACAGATAGCTTGCCAATACATATATATTTGAGAGCAACAAGATGTGAAGCTTTATTAGTTCAACGTCTTGTTGGTTCACAGTCAAACAGGTTACTGCTTGTTAGACAAATTGGAATAAGCACACCATGGTTTCCAAAAAGAAAGCATTATTAGAAGTTAGCTCCCGGTGTGAATGTCTGCCTATTTGTTTTGTACTGCCTTCTACATGTGCCACAAAGACATTTGTTGAGGATGTGCTACCAGTCAAGCCAAGATCGCATACTTGGTCAATGTGATGGAAATACAAACATTAGAAACACTGCCACCTCTAGTAAGAGCATAACACTTCAGTATCTTGGACTAGTAAAGAGATGCACAAGAAAGTTAAGCCCACTCTTGCGGAACTTTGAACGCGAATATTTCAGAGTGGGGGAGGTCAACATGCTGTGGCACTTTTAAACCCACGAAACATCTGCAGAAAACAGCGTAAAGGCAAGTCAAGAAACGCTGTTATGAAGGCCTGCGCATGGACAGCTTTGTGAATCTAGGCCCAAGTGTTATGCTTTGTGCAAGCCAAAATTCATGTAAATAGGGAAAGCATACCTTTAGGAGTACCAGCGTAAACAAATCTTGGCAGTTGGCTTTTTAGTACAAACAGCAATCCCTGCAATGAAAACATAAACATTTTATCTTAACGGTAACAGTGTGAGCACACACACGGGCCAGCGGAGCCATGTCAAATTGTCAGTGCCAGTGTAACCATGTGGCATAATGAACTATTCTCTGGCCAACACATGCACAGTTTGCCCCTAAAAAGCGATGCTTTCATATACGTAGTACAAAAAGTCTGCACTTACCAAAATTCACTTGCTTTCTGTACTTTAGCATCGGTGGGAGCATCTTTATCTGCAGTATAACCAAATTTGTCTCATATCCCTGAAAAAAAGTAAAAGACATGCATCAAATATTATTTCATTTGGTAGCAGTGAAGTCAGGTTAAGAACAGCCAAGTGGGAATCAGCCTAATTATGTGCATGCGGCAAATCCCAAACGGCGTTATTGAGGTTGTCGAAATTTTCGTCGATTGGTATTAACCTCGAAATGTGACTTCAACGGCATGCCAAGTTTCACAGCGCATAAAGATTTCATGATGCAGAGTAATGACAGCGCTAACGAGAAACATACAGCATTTATGATTGTCTTTTACAATATTCAGTTTTGCTAAGGTTTTGCATGACTAAAGAAATCTGAAAGATTTGGGTCATTCCTCCTCCAATTGTTCTGTCCATATGTAAATTGCTGGCTTGATGGTGCGTGCGCTTTTAAAATAGTACGTTCAGCGCAGAGGTGAAGCAAGTGACGCAGTGATGTGGGCAGATTTTTTTTTTTTTTTTGAGGCGTGCGGGGAGGGGGGGGTCCGCTCATCTAAATTGGAGGCCGGGCTAGCGAATATGGTCGTCATTATGGGCTCCCTACGCCCGGCCTAAAAAAATTCTGTGCGCAACCGCCTGGCTATGCCAGTGAAGTGATGCGACAATGATTTGTTCACTACTGATTTACATACACTTTACATCTCTAAAAAATGCGGCCAAAGGCCCCAACACTCAGCCGTTAACATTACATAAAGCCAATGGTAGAAAAGTGCCAGTATGAAGGCAGCTACAACCCCGCCCCAATGTTTTTTTCAAGCGAGGTAGTGTTGCGGAAATGAACTTTTAACTGCAAAAGTACACTGGCACTGCAGTGGTGACAGGGGAAGCAACAGGGTATGCAGGCGATAATAGAGGTAATTCAGTCCGATACGGCTAGCAATGAATACGGTGAATAAGAGCAAATCGTTTCTCTTTCAATAGCGCAACCACTCAACAATGTATTGTAAGAGCATTAAATGTTGCTGGAAATGCCACTCACCTGCACGCTGATGCATGCACAGTCCTTTGTCCGACGAGCGAACAGGCTTGCAGATAGCTGAAGACGTGTTTACGATGTGTTTGTTCCACCCAGCAGCAAAATCCACAACAACTTCGCGCTCCATAAAGATAAATATACACTAACCTTCATCACGAATAAGTAGAAACGCAAATCTGCGACACACACACACGATCAAAACATAGCTCACAAGCTCACACGTCCATGTGCTCGCCGACCACAGACCATATGAAAATGAGTAAGTAGTGCGAACGCGAACTTAGTTGCGCCGAAAAAAAAAAACGTCGAGCAGTGGCAGCACAGGCGTCAGCGCAAAGATTTCAGTGTGTTCTCCTAATACAATTATAAAAAAAAATTGAGGTACATTAAAACTCATAAATAAATATAAAAGTTGAGTGTAATTTTTATTTAGTGCTAGTCAACATAAACACTGAATAAAAATTACTTTGTAACTTACATCGTTTGCTACACTAGCGCCACACTTGTCGTGCGGGCGCAGATGGCGCAGATGGCGCAGATTTGTCATTCTGCCCTGAAACTACACGGTGAAGCGTGCTACTAAGTGAATGGGTGATGAGAAGTGCGTCTGGGTCCGCTTTTTTTTTTCTCCGATATATCTGGGCGGGGGGGGGGGGCTCCTTATGCACGTGTTTCGGTGCTTGATCGACTTTGACGCCCTTACATCGCGGACGAACGGCGTGTCTAGGCTTTTTTTTTCGTTGTTTTGCACGTGTTTCGGCGTTCGGTCCGCTTTGACGTGCCAACTCTACATTCTGCTGCTGCGTGTGTTAGGTATTTGCCGTACTGTATTCTCAGGCCTTCTGTGTTCAGCCAGCGCTGTTATCTTATTATCAACGGATGCTAAAATAAATCACAGTTTTGGTTTGGTGAAGTTTGGCACACAGAACAAAGAATAATCTGGCCCATGAATATCAATGTGGGCGGCATGCATATTTGTGTGCGGTGTCCTGCCGGGGAGTAACCGTTGCGTGACGAGAGCATTTACAGCGGTTCCTCCTTCCGTTGCTCCCTTACAAACTTAAGATGAATACAGTTGCTCCCCCATTCTCGAACAAGTAGGCCATCTTGTTCCGCTTGGTCTTTTCGGAGAGTAACAGTCGGTCTGAAGGAGTAAAAACAGCCGTTGCTCCCATTTTGGCCATTTTTGGCTTAGAGTGTAGGGTTCAGTGGCTCATGTTTTGGTGGAAAGCGCCGCACTAGGCAAATTGAATATGAAAGCACCACGCTTCATTGGACTTGGTATGCGATGTCTATAGGCATGTGAAGTGCCGCTCGCGTTCGATACGAAATGATGGCTCTATTCCAGGTGCCTCGCCGTTCTTATCGTGCTCCGCTACCTACTTGTAGAGTGCACGCTCGCTGACGTTGGTGAACGCAGCCGTTCTCTTAATGAGAGAGCTCATACTTGCATTTCTGCCGCCCTCCTTATGCAGTGTCCCGACCACAATTTAGAGCCAACTGCTTCGCTGCCTTTTCGTAAAAGCTGATACGGGAACGATATCGCACAGGTGAAGCGGGTGCCACCATTTTGACAGGAGTGACCACATCTGCCACCACGGATTAATCACAACCCAATACTGGGCCCTCCGCGGCGCTGTGGATGCTCGGGCTGTGTGGACTACTCATAAATGATTAGGCAGTGTCGTACCATTCCTTCGTACTTTATAAGTAAAAATATAGCACATACCAGCCACAACAGCGTTATTTCTTTCGTCGTTTGCATGTTTCTTCGTTTGCACGTACAAGCAACAACTCGTTCTTAAGTATCATGGAGCGAAAAAAATTGTTTTCTGCAAAAAATACGACAAAATCGTCATACAGATCACAGCTACCAGACGCAGAGAAGCCTTCAAGCAAAAATCCTCCGACGAGACCGCTTGCAAAAGTCACGAGGACAAACAATGGGCTAGGTATATGGGGCATTACATCTCGCTTCGCAACAACCTGCGTTCGATGGTCGTGTAGCCTTGGCTCTGCTGCACGAAACTTCTGGAACAGAGTGTGGTCAGCAAGCTGAATACTAGCGGTGCAATGCCATAGCAGGGGCTACGACAGACAACAACGGTAAACAAGCCTATGCCTTAGAAGGAGCATTAAGACACACTAGTGAAGCCCGTCTTGTCGGCCCAATACGGATCAAAACGTCAGAGTGTGTGGTACGTTTTAGCACTCTCGGTGGTGTTCTATTTTTGAATCTTCTAGGTGAGCCAACCGGCAAGCGCATCGTTTGATTAAAGGCAATCAGGCATCACACTTCGTGGTGTCAGCAAGTCTCGTTGCTTACGTGACCTCACCGCAAAAGGTCACCTGTTGGGCCGACACGGCTGGCTTCAAAACGAGCTAGCTTGCCAAAGCTTGCTGCGTGACGTAATGCCCCCCCCTTTCTTTTTCTTCCTCCACGTGCAATTTCTTGGGCCTTGAAGGCAACTGTCCCACGTAGCTCTTTGATCGAAACCATGTTTCTTGTTTCGGATACGGTTTCAAGGTCGCAAGCGTTGTATCCCAAAAAACTTCCGGTCACCCTCATTTAGCAGCTCCTAACGTCGAAACTGAGAGCCTGTTTTCAAGTTTTTCTTAAGAATAAGGAAGATATGCTTATACTTTTTCAGATAAAAAACACGTGCGTATTGTTCAAGGGAATGTGTTGTAATTTTTATTTAGCTCAAAAACATTCATTTGAAAATACTTGCCAAATATGTGAAAAAATTCTAGAAATTCAGCTGGATGTTTTCTAAAGCTCTTCTTGCCCACCGATGTTATTAGGGCACATTGGTAGGCCGACGAAATCGGATACCTTCAAGGACCTGTATTTATAAACAGTGAAAGGGTCTATGGGCAGCTATGAGAACACGCAGCTGCCGCACTGCCAGTAATGAAAATAAACGAGTGAAAGGCAGAGTATTGGACACGCTCGGACTCGTACTTCTCATTGACCCATTTAAAGCTTGCGATGCGAATTCATTGTGGACAAGCTGGAGGAAAACAGGCCGTTGTCAAGACCATGCAGAGTGACGTAGAAAAAATATATATAACGTTACTGAAAATATATAAAAATTTCACGTGACGTGAAAATATATAAAACAATACAAAACGTATTTCGCAGTGTTCCCTTATGAGAACTTATGTCCCACACACCAACATTGATCTTTTGCGAGGCGCGCCAAGGGGAAACACACAGGATCGCGGGAGGCACCAGCTCTAATCTGATCTAACCGTTTCTTCCTCTAAAGTTCCAACCACTGGCACGCGTACGCGCGCGCATATGCGTCAAAAGCGTCTAGTCACGCCAGCGCAGGAAAAGGGCGCGCAACCACTGGCACGCGTCCAAGGCTGACACACAGTTTGCTTGATCTTTTGGTTTGAAACTGTACAAGTTCAGCCCAGAACAGCACCTTATCAACTGTAACAAGTTGGTACGTTTTCGAAGATACAAGAGCACGTTAAAATATTGATTGTGCTTCACCCATCGCAGTTTTGACTATTTTAAAAGTAATTGACTTCGCAATGACCAAAGTAACTACACCGGTATGCACCACAAATCAACATCAGTGCTTGCGCTGCTCCCGTGAACGAAAATTCGTGTCTAGGATGCTGTACGTCCAATATTGGCGATCGCACCGTTCTCTTTAAGGGGGGGGGAGAGGAATGTTCATTGCAGTCTCCCTACCCTTATTATGTCGATGTAGGGGCTGACTTAGCGCCCCCCTCTCTATTATATTATTCTACGGAGTTGACAATGTGGCCCCCCACTTCAGTGACAAAGGGGAGTTGTCGCCCCCTCTACTAAGGTTTATAAATCACCAAGGTTTATAAATCACCCGGTTTCTATACCTACAACAACAAATTCATTAATTATATTGTGAATATGATGGTACATTCAGTATGTTTACACTTGATATTTTACAGCACTCATTACCTTAATAGCCATGCCTGAAACTTGATACTGTGACAAATTTAGCTCAGAAGACTGCAACTAAGGCCTGTGTAGAAAGCTTTCGGATGATGTCTGCGGTAGAAATACCCTCTAATGCAACGAAGCACACCTGGCTCTCCACGATACAGCAGATATTGCTCGAAAGATAGGGAACCAAGAACCGCATAGGATGCTTTCGGTCATTTTTCGCAGTCGAAATATGCTCTAACGCAACTAACTGTGCCTGACACTTCATGATGTGACAGATATTGGTCATAAGGCTGCATCTGAACCCTGCATGAAGCATTCTGGACGTTGTCTGTAGACAAAGTATTCTCTTAGGCGACAGAACGCACCCAACACTTCATGAAGTCACAGATATCGATCATAACATTGCGACTGAACCCCCTATGGAAGGCTTTTCATAGTGGTCCGACGCCGAAATGTTCTCTATGCAGCAATTCAAACCAGACACTTCATGATGTGACAGGTTTAGGTCGTAAGATTGCAATTGAGCCCTGCTTATAGGGCTCCATTCTGATGATGTGTGTTAGAAATATCTTCTAATGCAACAAAGCACACCTGGCTCTTAATGATACGACAAATACTGGTCATGGGTTAGAAACCAACTCACTGCGTATACACAATGCCTTTCTGAATTTACCGTAGTCGAAATACACTCTAACAAAACTAACTCTACCTGGCACTTCATCAATTGACAGATACTGCTCTTACGATAGGATCTGAACCCTGTATGGAGCATTCTGGACGTTGCTTATAGTCAAAATATTCTCTAAAGTGACATGCTGCACCCAACACTTCACGAACTCACAGCTATTGGTCATAAGATTGCAGCTGAAACTTGTATGGAAAGCTTTTGAACGTTTTCTGCTGACAAAATGTTCTCTAATGCAACAAACCAAACCCGATACTTCACGATGGGACAGATTTAGGTCATAAGATTGCAATTGAGCCCTGTTTAGAAGGCCTTCTGATGAAGTGTGGTGTGTGTTATAAATATTCTTTAATGCAACAAAAAGCACACTTCGCTCTTGATGATACAACATATAGTGGTCATAAGACAGGAACCAAGCACTGCGTAGAATGGTTATGGGCATTGTCTGAAGTTGATATACGCTCTACCTACCGTAACCAACTCTGCCTGACACTTCGTGATGTGAGAGACATTGCTCATAAGTCTGCAACTTACTCTTGTTATGGAAGACTTCGGGACGTTGTCTGCGGTCAAAATGTTTACTAAAGCGACTAACCGCACCCAGCGCTTCAAGAAGTCACAGTTATCGTTCATAAGATTGCAACTGAACCCTCTATGAAAGGCTTTTGTACGTTGTCTGCAGCTGAAATAGTCTCCAATGCAAGAAACTGC